>NNCF01128365.1:195258-208813 GCA_002313205.1 Laupala kohalensis
ATGAAGAAACTAAAATATCGAAACTTAAAGAGAGCATGAATAGAAATTATTTTATAGAAACTTTGTCGTCTCGTCGGCAACTTTGCTAAGATGAACTTTGGCATGCCACGTTGCCATGTATGTTGTAATGCTACGTTGCCGAATTGACAATTGCCCAGCGTATGTTTTAAGATTTTCCTAAGCAATGTGAGAGCATGAATTAAAGTTTCGTTCATTACAGCTCCCAAACAGATATTACGAGCTGAATTGTGGTATAAACCATTTTCAAAAATCAGTTCACACTAGGATTCGAACCCACCTTGTTTGTGGTGACAGAAAAATAATAGCACTGGTTTAGTGTTCTCAGCCAATTACACTTTTGCTGGAGCAGGTAAAATGTCTGTTGAAAAATTGGAACAAATAGATAGCCCAAGTTAGCGTGTTTTTGTCGGTTTGACAATGAATGCCTTTTTTTTAGTGAATTGCCTCTTGCAACACTGCGGGATTTAAGATTTAATAGATTTATAAATAATGTAATTAATTGAGTTGAGAGTGCAATTACAATTAAAATTATTTTATTTGATACCAGAACTTTGTAATATTTATAATAACAAGGTGAAATTATACTTTGAAATTACATTGACGTCATTCTCAGAATTATTTTAATAATTCTGCATAATATCATTATATAGTAGTCCCTGTTGAAATAAATTCTTTTAACTGCGTCTGTAAGTAGTGTTTCCAATATCTTATCTTATCTGATCATATAAGCTCGTGTTTCTCTGTGGAGGGGTAGAGAAAACAAAGTCTCCAAGTGGAAGCTTCCTTCCAAACATCCTCAGGCATTCGCTTGTGTCATGCAACGGAGAACTCTACCAGATGGTAATGTTAGCGTTCCGTTTGACTTATTTAATTGCATGACGTGTAACGTATGTTGTTATAAGTTCTCATACAGGAAGTTATCTTGCTGTTGATATTTAGTTAAGAATAGCAGAAGTGAGGGGGAATTTCTCGAGTCTGTGCCTCGTCGTGCATTCGCGCATGTGTTGTGTGTATTCTGAATGTGACACAACAATTCGGAATTTCATGAATGTGAACGTAACATATTTCACTACTTCTTTAGTTCATAATTCGAAGACTGGTTTGAACCATCTCGAGATTTGACTGAGTAGCCCCAGACGCATTTGTGAGATGGTTACATTGAAAAACAACAGATACATTGTTGATTGTAATACAATGATGTAACCTGTGGCTTGTTTCATTGTTACAACATATAATGAAACCATCCATGCATTACTCCGAATTTGAACCCAGAACTCTAGGTTTAGGGAGACTTCCGCCTCACTCTGAGCGGTACTCCACTTCTAAAATGACGCAATTATGACGCTTCATCAGAGTAATATTCTCAATTTCATTTTATGTACTTTCTATAAAATGGTAGAAGAGGAAAAGTGTAATATTTAATGCGGTTTGAAGAAAGGTCTGGGAACATTCTATCCGTCTCATTCACTGAATACTTTCAAACATATAATACAAGTATTTTGAAAATTACTAAAGAAATATAACATCTTGTAATGTTTGCTAACCACTTTAGTGAACATGGCATTCAAAGGAACGAGATCAATTTTTCAAAAGAACTCTGTCAACGAATGTGTTACGGCATTTCTGGGGTCCGACCGAGTACGTCTGGGAGAGAATATAGCCAACCTGTGCTTAATGTCGATTAACTGTGCCATGCTTTCCCTTTTGACAAGGAAAGGGGACGACAGCTAACGATCAGTTCGGAATCTTCTAAATTAATTCGCCTTTCTTTCTCGCAGAACATGTTATTTCCTAATGTTATGTCATCTGATTTACAAAAATATAAAAATGTAATTCTTATGTATCGTAATTTGTTTTGTATTCAACTTACATACGACAATGGATGAACACAACTCCATATGACTAGAGTAGAAACAGCACCAATTTTTTCAAATTTTTGCGCGGCAAAAAATTGGGTCTAGAATGTCTACTGACGCTCTCTGGGCTCCACTCTCAACGTTTTGAGAAAGAAGAAGACTGTGAAGCTGATAACATCAGTGTTTAGTTCGGACTGATACGTTGTAGAATATCTAAAGCATACGGAACCAAGGAGGAGCTCTCCTGCGTCTAATACGAGGTTAGGAAATGAGTCATCTTTTTCTGTTCGGTGAAACGCTTGCTGTTGGTTTTAGAACGTTATTCTCACCATCTGTACAACGTCGCCGTCAAAGGGTAACTCAGCAATCCTCTTGTTAAGTTAACTGATGAAAACGTGGATTGAATTGCATGTACAGTTATGGCGTCCAAGACCCATGTAACACTGCCCTTAATAAAGAATTCGTATAATTAAACACTTACTTTGTTATTTTATTTTTGCTTGCTCTAGGAAGCATAATTCTTGAAACGGATAATTAGAGAAAAGAAAAATCATAAATTTTAATGTCGATTCAAAATTTACTTTAGAAAAATTCGTTTTGGAGCTACAATATACAGAAACATTTTAAGAATTATAACACGATATCCTGTTTTTGCGAAAAAAGAAATTTCTACTGAAAATCACCCCAACATTTCTTGAGATTCCCCGAGAAAGTATCTTTCTCGAATTCTCTCCGCTGTTGTCACTGTATGGTCCGTTTATAGCGAGGAAATGCGAAAGGAATGGAAACAGAACATGTTGGTCGACGGTGGCGCGACGGGTGAGCGCGCGTGCGATTAGTGATTGGCGCCACCGCCGCCACCGCGCTGCAGTCGCTCCTTGGACTGCTAATGAGTTCTCCGCTCCACAACAGCCTCTGCTGCTTACACGAACCGAGTCCTCGCGCTGAATGCTGATAAGGATTTCGTTCCCACGTACAATATCGGTTTCCCAACGCTCACGTTGCCTTCAGTGGAAAATTGGTTCTGGAGATGCTTCTGGTCCTTCTTTAAACAAATCGTTTGGCTTCTTATAGAAATCATCATGATATACATGAATACACAAATGTTCCCTAGATTTTTCGTTCCTTCTCTGCGAAACTGGATGGATTAAATCACACGAATGATGCTTTGATCATTAGAGCGTTGGAAAGAGTGTTGACGATTCCCCGTTATTTCATCTTTCTCCTTTTCCTTTCCCCGAAAACAGCGTCTGAAAGTTACGTCAAGAAAACGCGCTTCTTGTCTCTATACTCGTATTTTAAAGCGATGTAACTTGATTTCTTCATTCCTGACAAATGAAATAACTCACGCATCTGCTACATAATAAACAATTTTTGTAGAGAATTGTACGTGGTGCCCCAATTTTTTAAATTTTAATATTCTGATGTCCTGTTTGCATTGTTAATGCTAAATATCATAGTGAAATTTGTCTGCAACTAGATGATAAAGGGGAAAGTAGTATCTGTAATATTATTCAGGTAAATAAAATAGTCTTTTTCAGAAGTAAACATAGGTTAGTTTCAATATTCTTTACAATTTAATTGTACGGGTTGGCCTAGTAGCTCTTTTACATGTGGAAAACTGCTCAAGTGTCGAAAAAAATTAGAATTAATATATTTTGAAATAAACTTTGTCAGTACTTACATTGTTTGTCTTTTATTTTATTTCTTATAATCTCTTACTGAATTATTGAGGCACTGTATGATTCTCTCAAGTTTTGTTTATTCTTTGAGGGACTATATGGGTTAACTAGATGGGTATACATGAAAATGGAGTAATGGTTCTTACTGACATATATTTAATTATTCCCAAACACTAAAAGATATTATTTTTCGTAATTCATTTTTTATCCAAATGTTTATTGAATATCCATTAATAATTCGTTAAATTAAGCTCCATTCGTGGTAGACTTTATTGTCTCTCGTAAAATTCAATTAACTGATTTGTTTAAAGTACCAAGTTAAACATTTATGTCAATTATTTATTTATTAATTCTGATTCCACTCTGAAACATATTGAGCTTGTAAGCCATATAATTACGCATCCTTCGAACACAATCACCTTTAGGCGTTGATTCAACCCTCTTCATAATGAGATTCTGTTGACGGGAATAAGGACTTCAGGTGACGAACCCCGCCCTTAATAGTTGTTGCAGCAAAACCCTTTGAGCCCCAGCTCCTTGTCTTCGGAGTTGGCGAACGCTCAACTGGCATATAGTCGACAGCACCTGGTACACCATATTCCGCAAGTTCTGCTCCCTATTTTCCAAGGACGATCTACCCCATCCTGGCCCCGGGTTTTTCTACGGGTTTCCTTCGGGTAGAGGCTGTCTACGCTTTTGCATCTATTGCAATAATTAATATCGAATTTAGAGTTATTATTCTAGTTACTATTTACAAACAATATTTTGCGAATAGTCTATAGTTTGATAATAATACGTACATGTGAACTATCTTGTTTTGTGTTTTATACATTTCAAATTTGTTGGTATTCTGTTGATATTATGACGCGTAGCTAATCATTTTTATTCTTATCTTAGGAGTAAAGTGCTGAAATGTTAAATCTGCCTCTGCCTTTGGCCCCTTGATCGGAATAATGGGATGGTCCGTTGCTTGCTTCGAAGAGTAAATTAGCTTATTGGTCTCCTCGTGGTCATTCGCAGTTTGTAATTGCTTTTCTCACACTAAATTTATTATTATTATTATTATTATTTTGCTTCTCTTCAGAAATATCGAAATAAACTCTTTTAAAAGGAGATTTGATGAAGGGTGGTCCTTTAATGCATCCGCAGAGGAAAAGCAATTTAACGCTTACGTAAAAAGCGGAGGAAGTTACGTTTACGTAAAATTATTTATTAAATTGTTATTAATTTAAAAAATCATAAAAAAGGCAATAAAAAAGATTTCCGGAACCGAATGTCTTGTCTGTCGAAAGTTCTTTTGATAAAAGATATTATCAAACAATGAAAAGATTTTTAACCGGAGAAAGAACCAAAGTTTATTGGTTTCTTTATTTTATTGAAGGACTAGTCGTATGTTTTGGTGAGGAAGGTTGTATTTGTACATATTCATATTCGAACCATCGTATAATAAAGAGCGCCCTTATCCTTGAAACACTTGAAAGGGAGGAGAGCCATTCAAATCCTTCTCCCCCTTCTCCATTGCCAAAACCCCTATTCGCGCAGAGCTAGTTCTATTCTCATAAAGCCTCCATTTTTGTATTGGAGGGTTAATTTGAGACTTTTTTTTCCATAGTGTGTGTGTGTATGAGTGTGGAGGGGAGGGGGCGCAGATCCCTTGCGCGCACGTGGGCGCAGCTTGGATGAATAGCTCAGAAAAAGTCTAATTATTTCAGGTTCATTCTTCTATCACAAAACTTTGTTTTCGAACTGCTCTTTGTCCCTTGCTTGTGTTCCCTGTGATGGGATTTTGCTTTGTGTTCCATCAGTGGTCTCAGAGCAAAGCTGCCAATTGTAAAAAAAAAAAAAAGAACAAAAACGGTCTTTTTCGGTTGTCGCATTCACATTGAACAGAGGGTAATAGTAACCAGTAATTCCAATATACGGTCTCCGGTTTCACGTGGGTCAGGATATTAATTTCGTCAAACAATATTCGAACATTAAATATTTGATGGAAATCTGACTTAAATATGTTACTCAACCAACATTGTGGAATCATGTATTATTTACTTTATTAATTATGTGTCCAATAATATGCGTATCGGTCATGCCCTACATATTTTCTAAATAATATTCGAATAAAAGAATATAATACGTGAATGAAATGCAT
The DNA here is from genome assembly GCA_002313205.1 of Laupala kohalensis. Lineage (NCBI taxonomy): Eukaryota > Metazoa > Arthropoda > Insecta > Orthoptera > Trigonidiidae > Laupala > Laupala kohalensis. The sequence continues at coordinate 200,964 of NNCF01128365.1, forward strand.
CATTTCGTAATGAGGACTATTGATTTCAGTGTCATTAGCAGAAATGTAAAAAATTAATTTTTGCGGAACGCTCTTGGTAGAGTTTAACAAAAGTCTGCAAACCTCATGTGGTACAACACCTTTTCTCGTTTCTATTTCCTCTCAATTACACATTTTTCCTGACATTTCGGAAGAGGATTAAAAGTCTTTTCTCGAAAAGTTGCAAAGTGGCAATGACTATATATTTTTAATTTTTGTCATATTCTAAATCAAACTATTTTTAAAGGAAAGTGTGAGAATAGTTATTTCTTTGCTTAATCATCTGCACATTATGTCCAGTTACATAAAGAGACTTCCGAGACACTCGTAAATGAGAATGCGATGGAATGTTTTTAGTAGACAACTGCACATTATTCACTTCATAGTGGGAAAGAATTTTCGAATCCTCCTTTTCTTCAAATCTGTAATGAGCGTAGTAAGAGACACAGGGTCAATGTTGTGAGCAGAAATTTGCCGTCTTTGTCGGATCTCATCGGCGATAAAATTAACAAACGTTTTCGCGTATGCTGTGTCCAAAACGTCTCGCTCTTTACACTTCACAAACTGGCGGACTGTATGTGGGGGTGGGAGGTAGGTCAGTCTAGGGGATGTGGGTCGTACATATCTACTAAAGTAGATACAAAAAGTATCCCGGAATGTGACACAAATCCCTATCACAGATTCTAGAGCACATGGGGTTCGCCAGATATTTATCAACCCTCTGTTGTTTTTTATTGTAGTTTTATAAATGGAAAAGTAGCGTGCTATTGAAGCTAATATACTTATATTGTTGTATTTGTAAATGGGAAATGTAGCGTCCTATTGAACCTTATCCACGTGGAGCGATAGGAGGTAGGAGGTGAAAGGTAGGTTATTGTTAGTAGGTGGGCCGGTTAGCTTGGTCCACGTGGAGGGGTTAGTAGAAGTAGTAAGTAATAGTTAGAGTTATTGATACTAGGAGGAGCTGGATAGAAGGAAGGTTTGATTTTTAGTAGTCACAGCAACAAGAACTGGGACATTCATGTGAAAAGCTACAATTTTCTTTCTGACCCCGTCTCCCTCACCCTTAGCTACTCCCATGATGCAACAGCATCGCACAGGAAGTCACAGAGTACGGGGTCATGTCGGGAGGGAAGAGGGATGGAATTGTGTCATGGGACGTGGGAGAGATGCGCTTTGGGGATTACACAGACGAAGCGTGTTATTGCGCCTAGACTCCTCGCCGTCGCTGCCCTAAATACCCTGAGGGTTGCGCGCCGCGCATGCGTTCTCACCACCCACGCGCGTAATTGCGCATTCCGCGTCTCCTCTGACCTCGTCCCCATCCTCCAACCCCGCCTTCGCGTAGGTCTTTGACCACGAAGAAATTATTTTCTTCACCGAAGAAAATGCGAATTCTGTTGCAGTGCAGGCGGAATGCGAACATTATGTGAGTAACATGCACAAAATTCTTATCACGACTATGCATATGCTGATGCCATGATGAAGACTTAACTGTAGTTAAGATGGGGACGAGCAGGAAATAGAAACTTCCTGCTTTGATATTAGAAGTGTTGACCACTATGACAACCTTCCTGGACCCCTACACCATTTCCATTCAAGATGACACACCAAAAGATCAACGGTTGGTGTAGTGGTCAACATCTCTAACATCAAAACGGGAGGTCCCGGGTTCCCGCTTGTCGCCATTTTCATTTCGCTGCAATTATTGCATATCTTCTCCACGTTTATGTTCACGGAAGAAATACACTTTAATGTTGTCCGCTGTTAGGTTTAGCTTTCGTCTGAATGAAATTTATTACTTTATCATCCGCATCTCTGAGTAAAGTATCAATGATTCACGGGAAGTATCAAGTCTAAGTAAAGATTGAAATACTTGTAAGCGCGTAAATTATATATATTTTAATGTGAAACCTTTTTGACCGGCTTTCAGTATAGTTCCTAACCCAATGAAACGGACATGCTGTCGCAATGGTAAATGAATCAATACATACTTTATGAATAAAAGAATTTTAATAATAATACCTTATCTATGTGTTCATGCATGTTTAAGAGAACATGTGCCCGTTGTTTACATATTGTTATTGTAACAATTCATTTTATACGTTTGGACATTAGTCTCTTGTGTCTCTTTTGGTATTTAATTTTAGCACGTACTTTTCAGAAAGTTCTCGTCTGAGCGGTCATCTTACCATGAAACTAATACTAGGAATATAGATGAAAATAAATATTTTGAGTAATAAGATATGTAAAATGAGGCAAAGGCACTAGAACTAGTGATCCTTCATCAATAATAATTGTTCATTCCTCTATAAGTCTACGTAACGGTCGGATCTCACCTCTTCATAAAAAATTCGGAAAAAACATCTTTTAAAAAAAATTCTTTCATTTCAGTCTAATGTGATTTTATAGTAGTGTTACAAAGGCAAGTGTTTGATGATACGCGTACATCACATGAAAGTTTCTAAATACGTATTACGTTCGTCCACGTTACGTGGTGACTGGACCATACATTTCATTTATTGTGGTCCAATGACATGAGCAATGCGTGGATTAATAATATATGCCTAGACTTGACACTTAATTCTTCTGTACCTACCATCACTACAAACAAGTCTACAACAATAAGTGCTTTTAAAAAAATCCACAAATTAAATGCAGTTTAAAAGAAGTTTTTAGACAATTATTACGAGATGTTATTGTTAAAAAAGGTAAAGAAACTTTAAGTACCCATTTAGTTGTTGGGCCTATTGTTGTGAAATGTTACATAATTGTTTTCTTGCTCAGGTGCGAACAGTCAGTCCAGTTATGTCTTTCTTGAAGTATGTGTTTAATATTCACCTCGCGAACATTTTATATCCGCTGTGTCGCTGTGTGATAAGGAATATTGAGTTTTAGTTTTCAAAAATCATTTTAACAGTTTACAGTACGTAGTATTTCTATGTTGTCGTAACTCATTGACATTGTCCGTTTATTAACTTGGTCATTAACGTCAATACCCAGCGTAAACATAGGTTTAATTCGTTCAGACCGAGTGTGAACATGCACAAACCGTAGTAGTGAGATTGTAGTTCAGTCCTTCCTTGGTCGTTGAAAACACTAATTTCCGTCGGAGGATCTAATGTCGTTTACGTAAATTGCCTTCTGTGCTGCGTTTGCATTTCCCTTGGCGTGCCCTGCGTTCGCACTTCCCTTGTGGAATTCCTTGGGATACAACTCAACCGCGTGAAAGCACTACGAACAACATTCCTCGATAAATTACTCGTTTTTACTGCAACGCTACGCAACTCGTTCTGTTTTCGTGGTATGTTAAGAAAAAAAACGACGAGAATGCAACATTTGGATGTGGATGGTATCAGCTTTAAATTCACTCTGAATTCCTTCGAGTTGATTTGGCACTCCAAGAACGAGTGAGGGGTCAATTCACTCATATACGAGTGAAATACAACTGCGTTCCTTTCTCTTAGATTCAATCGGTTTTTGCAAACCCTTCGAGTAGAAATTTATACCTAGTACCTTGGTGTGCGTTGGCACTGAATGGATCGCTCTCCCGCCGATTAGTCGCTGACTCGCTTCAAGTGCTGTCNAAATGGCGGTGGTCCGTTGAAGCGTAGAAAAATCTCGCGGTTGGACCGATTTATGAAATCCACAAACAATAACATTTCCAATCATTCAAACTGGCAAAATTTCCACCATTTCATTTGGTCGTATATCGGTGAGTGTTTTTAGTAATTTCGCGTGTTTACTAAACTAGAACAATGTTTACCTTAATACACTTATCGTTCGTTCGTTTGTTGATTCCGAGAATAGTGATTGGTCTGTGATTACATATTTATGGGTATGAGTGGCATGGATATTTTTCAACACAACCAAACTTGAAAAAAAAAAGAAAAAAAAAAAAGCTTTGAATAAAAATTCTTCATTTTTCACAAAATTCTTGAAACTGATCAGTGTGCGGAGACTTTTCCAAACTGCTATTCATTAAAGTTTGAGTAAAATTGCGTCAGAGAGTAGCCGAGAATATAGAAACCTAGATATGCCACTGTGAAACAGAAAGTTTAAGTTGAAAATTATCGTTACGTTTTGCTCTGAATATATTTTTAGATCTCAGAATGTAGAAAGCGTCAAGTGGCTGAAAGTTTTAGTCTTATAGAATAGTCTTATTGTATTTCCCTGAATAATCAGATGTGTGTTAATTGTCACGTTTCCTCCTCCTTTATGATATCTTTATCAAACACAAGTTATTTTAACTCACCAAGTTTGAACCGCGGGTCTCTTGAATCGGTTTTCTCCCGTTCTCTTTATATCATCCCCCTACGTACCCCTTCACCTTAGCGTCACTTTTGCTCAACCGCAAGGAGCTTTCTCTAAAAACGCGTAAATTTCTGTTCGCGAGGGACTGTTTAAAAATGCGTAGAGGTTCGAGCAAACCGTCACTTTAAATTGATCTTAAATTAGATAAAAATCCATCTTATGGTATAGATTTGCATACTGGATAAAATTTTAAATGTACATAAAAACATTTATTTTTTATGCAATGGGATCTTTAGAGTAACTTCCAGAAGCGAATTGAAGTTCCAATAATACTCTGTCGGAGGAGGTAAACTCTCNTAATACTGGCGGAGGAGGTAAACTCTCGCTTCACAACGTTTCTTTTCCGTGGAACATAACATGTAATGGATTATACGAAGACTAATGGATTCTCGTTGATGTCTTCGATTGGTATAGTGCTGTTGCATCGTATGTATTGTAGTGCTGTCACCTGAGTTTACTGACACCTAGTAGCGAATCTAAGGGGTCTATAACCCCCCTCTCCCCCATTTGGACCTGAACTCTTTAACAGATAACATTAAAGTTTATAAATGGCATAACTTGTAAATGTGTTACCAGATCAGTAATGGTTAATAGTTTTAATTGTAATTCGTGATTGTTATTACTAATATAATTGTTATTAATAATACCAGATTGTTAATTATTTATTTGATACATATTTTTAAATGTAATTTTTATAAAATTTGTGTTGTAAAACCCTAAATTTTAAACAAAAAGTCTTCCCCATTTAGTCCCCCCCCCCTTGATTACGATGTACATCTGTCATTGCTAACACGTATAGTACAGTCATTAGGTGTCAAAAAGTGGGTGATCCAGGAAAAAAATTGCAGAGTTTGGCTCACTTATTTTTTTATGTATTTTGAAAAAAAACTGACAGAAACCTCATTATATTTTCATCTGCAAAAACCATCGATAAGGGCTAGATTTTGCCATTTTTAAAAAATATTTTAGTCATGTTGAGTCTCTTCTACGTGTGAGCAAAGTTGAAATTCGGGTTCGCACCCCAAAATTAATTAAAAATATATGTGAAACCTAACTCCGCAATTTTTTTTTGGTTTAACCACCAAATGACTACATATGCTATTGCATTCTGGAAGCGAAACGTGGTGTACACTTCTACGAGTTCACACAGCGACTTCTTTTGTGCAGCATTAAAGAGGATCTTCTAAGAGGACTTGTCTACTGTCACTTAATTAAAGACATGTGAAGTATAAAGAAAGGAAATGCCGAGAGTGTGGTGTTTTCTGTGAAAACGAGTAAATATAAAACTCTCTTTATTCTGTACATTTTTAAGGCACAGTTATTGTGATTTATGTAATTCTTAAAAGGATTGAAAGCAAAAATTTTCAATTGGTGTTTTGTGACAAAAAGGGTTCACTAATCATGTAGTAGTAAAGCTGTCATATCACATATCGTAACGTGTTTTTCCCGACAGTACGTCTCAGAAAAACTGTATCCTACTACATTATGCTACAACATTAAACATTCATCTTAAATTAATTATTTGTTACTATGTTTTTTTTTAAATATTAAATCGCTACTTAATAAGTAATTATTCGCATCTTTAACAAAGACGAATACAAAATGGAGATTAATTAAATTGCCGATTTAAAAAAATTAATATGTCGCAATACTGTTTTATGTTGTGAAACCTAAAATCGAGATATCACTCGGTAAGCGACGATATTTATAACCCTGGCGATTCATCAGAAAACCGATTTTTTTTGTGTGCAAAATTTTGAAGCTTTTATATTTTTTTACTCACTGAATTTCATCATAATTATGGTATTGACGACTATTATTGCTGGACTTCTTTACTTCCATACTGAAACAACAACAAACGGACCAAAATGCATTTGGCACGTTTTTTTTACTTACATGAGTCCTGTTATTTATTCAGTTACTTATGTCTTTCTCCTCTTTTCAGGTAAGCTCCATTTGACGAGGTGCGGAGACAGAAATATGGAATTCTGTTTAAGGCTTAAGTGAGTAAGATTGTGATTTAATATTCTTTGCCTTCCTTTTAAACACTTCAAAATAAGCTGTTATCCACAACGAATCAAAATGATTTCTGATGTATAAATTATTTTTTTCTGGCGATATGAGAGAAATTGTAATGGCGATATAAAATGCGCTAATTCTTTCGTACTAAAGATGAAAAGCAATAAGCAGCACTTTTAAAGACAAACTGCTGTAGGAGAATAATGTTATTTAGAAATAACGCATTACATAGAGCACACGCTTACGGGTGTTATATTAGATACAAAATTTAAACGAATAGAACACTACACCAAATCAAAAACAATTCACAGGGTGTGCGAAACCCTCCACCGGAATTTATTTTTAAATTAACTTCTTGGAACTGCAATTTAAGGCATTTCTATATAAACGCATTATCATCAATTTAATTTTTTATTTTAAAAAACTTCAAAAATTACGTTTTTGAAATAATTCGTGTTTTTGTCAAATTATTACTTTGGATGTTTCTGCTAACGTTACTATTCACTGCTTCAGATGTACTAAATATAATGTCAACGATAATTCACACGAGAACGAAAATATTTCGACGTCCCAACTAAAAACATAACGTGTATGAAATTATAAAATCCCAGTGATACATAATGCGGGACCGAAAGTGGTAATATTGAAGTACAATGTTGGACATCGAAAACGAAGTACATAATTTTTTTTACCAAAAACACGGGTATTTATTAAGAGACAAATACAGTGAAATATAGCAGCCCTATGCCCATGTTCCCGTATAGGAGTGGAAATCTATAAAAGCAAAGTATGTCATATTTTTATCCTATAAAGTCGTCATTTTACGTAGATTTTATTGGTTCATCTTGTTAGAATTAACAAACACACTGAATTTTTTTTCAAAGTTTTTTTTTATTACCATTGCTATCTCTTTTGGGGGCGGGGGCACGAGCAAGTTCCTCCCTTTCCCTCGGATCCACTTCTCTTCCCGATCACATTGTGATATGATTAAATTGTGGAATCGATGCACTCTCTCGACGGTAAATCGTATTAAAGCTTTCAGCAAATCGTGGATTACATAATCGAACCGTAATTAATTAGCATTGCTACATATTTTATATAAAATAACGCAAATAAATGTATAATTCATCTGTTCACTAGGAGTTATGTTATAATTCACTATGAATTATAAATATTCCACTCTATTGGTTTTTTGTGCGGCTTTAGGGCGCGTCAAGGTCATTAGAGCCCTTCACTCTATTGGAAGTGAATACAGTTAAGTTTTATCCATAGATTTGTAGGATTGCGCGCAAGGGATGGGAAGAGTACTTATGCATGAAGGGCCACTCTATTGGAAGTACCCCTTCATGTATAAGTACTCTTCCCACCCCTTGCGTGCAATCCTACAAATTTATGGAATTTATATTAGCTGTGCTTGTGTTCAGTGTTCAATAAAATGTACAAACATATTATGCAATAGGGTATGCGGATCCAAATTATTATAGACAATCAATTATATA
>NNCF01128365.1:212634-223755 GCA_002313205.1 Laupala kohalensis
GTGTGACTAGAGCACGATCCCGTGTTGATACTTCATCGATGCTCTCAACTCATCTCACAGCTCTTCCTCCTCCACCACTCTCCGTAGATCGTCAATCCATTCGCGCGCCGCCACCGCAGCCTCCTCCTTGTGTGAATTTACGCGCCCATAAAGGTTCTCCACCACCACGGCTGTCCACTCACTCACTACGACTCTTCGTCCGACGGCGGGCGACACTAGCGCCGGGGCGGCGATTGCGTGCGAAACGAATGGTCGTCGCTCCTCACCTATCTTTCACGCGGGATTGCTTTCGGCCGCGCAGTTATTTTTCCTTCCGTCACCCTGCGAGGGCGTGTTCTGAGTTTCTGCAAAAGAGGCCGCTATCATTCTTTTTTATAGGAGACGAATGGCTGGGACACATCGTCAACTAAGAAAAAGGTGCGCTATTTAGTTAAATGACAAGTATCACGACCTTTACTTACAAAAATGTACTAGAACCCCTCTAAACCGGACTGCCACGCTTGTCGGCTACCCGATGGGCCTGTTCTTCCAAGGATCCCCTGAAAAATCGACTGTCATTCAAAAAGAACCTACTTCATCAGGTTTCCATAAATAAACAAGCAAATGAGACGTAATTGCAACTCATTTTATTGTACTGTATACATACATAAACGAATAAGAAAATTGATTCATAGAAAAATAGACACGGAAGCAAGAGGGGAATGAGACTGGCGAACCCCTACCCCGTACTGACCCCGCCACATAAACAATAAACATGTTGCACACCTAACGTCGCGTCATCCCGTTACTTTCCACCAAAATACCCGTCAAACAATCAATGTAAAGCCACTACCCATCCGCTATTCTACGCTGAAGCATAAAAAATCTGGTTCGCGGGATTGGCCGGTTAATTCGAGACCTGGTAAGAGGGATTCTACTGTACAACGAAAAGACTGCGAAACACATTGAAAACCGTAATGGTCATTCAGTCTTCGTTTTCAATACATTGATACGGTGAGGACAATATGTGACGAACTTAATACTCTGTTTATTTCATTTTACTTGAAATAAGATATTCTGATTAAACGTAATTATATGTTGGAGTATAATACACTTTGTATCCGCTGTGCGATACGAAAGTGACTAATCTGACATTCTTCAAAGAGATGTTTATTTGTGGCGCGATTTTTGTAATATGAGTGGTTCGTGCTTCCCCATCTTGTCATTTATTATTAATTTCTTTTTTCCTATAAGGATTTTAGAAACATAAAGTAAAAGATAATTTAAAATATTCACATAATGCATTTTCAGTTAGAACAATTATTTGGGCAATTAATTTTTTTTCAATTGTGTCCAAATGACTTTCTCAATTTCAATTATATTAAATAATAAATAATAAATAATTTTATTGTCAAAAAACAGTACAAACTGCGTATGACCACGTGGAGGAAAAAAAACTAATTTACTAATAACTAATTTATTAATAAAGGATTTTTAATAAAGGATTACTAATAACTAATTTATTAATAAAGGATTTTTAAGGCGTGATTTTCCACTTGTTCTGTGTATTAATATATTAGCCCTTTTCGACCTCATGGCGAATGGCAAACTAGCGCCTTCAAGCTGAGGAAGGTAAAAGACTCCGTAAAGACTTGGTCGTCATCATCCCGTGCGAACAGACGTCAACAAGTGATCGTTACACTTCTTCGTATTGGCCACTGCTATCTTACCCATGGTCATCTCTTACGCGGTGAACTTCCTCCCCCCCCCCATCTATGAAACTTACAACAAACACTTACCGTGGAGCACTTTCTTTTGGAATGTCTCAAATATAGTACCAGCCGACGGCGACACAATCTACCCAATAGTTTGAACGTTATGCTTGGGCAAAATGAACCGATTTTGATACGTCTTTGTAGATTCCTTTAGGAATGTGGCCTCTGGAACAATATCTGATCTTTATTAGTATGTCATTACTCAAATCCATAAACGAAACGGGATTCCTCCCACAAGTTCTCGGGAGGGTTTGGATTTAAATCCTTCTTTCTTTTTCCTTTTCTTTAAATTTACATTTTTCTCTCTCTAAATTTACTTATTTCCTTTTCTTCGGTTTGTATAATGTTTTAGGAAACTGCAGTCTCTCTTTTTTCGCCTTTTTATGTTTTGATATATTGTATGTCAGGAGGGATTTTAGTGGGTATGGTTGAGTCATTCGGCGAGTCTCACACGCGGGGAGAGTCATGTTGGCTCTCCTCAGTGCGTAACATCATTTTCCGTACCTGTACAAAAGTTTTAGGGCTCTAATGACCTCGATGTCGGCGAGCCGTAAAGCCCAAATAAAAAAATCGACCTCATGGCAGTTCCTATCAGTGCGGTTTCGGTGAAGTAAAGGGTGGCAAACATCTCATGAATCATAAGGTATCCTTATATACAAAGGCAGACATCTGGAAAACATATTAATTCAATTGATTCATAATAAGACGAAATTTAAAATTAAGTCATTGTACGAAATTTTTTCTCCACATTTTTCTGAAAGCAACAAAAACTTTACATTTTGGGGAGGAAGGGGGGTTGCAATTCTTGAAGAGAGAGATTATATCGTTACAGGTGCGTTTTTGGACGGGAGAGAGGGTAGTTACTGTCTCTTATANGTCCCCTTTGACTTTTTCATTCTCGCTCGACATTAATTACCATCTGAAAATTGTGTCCATTGCAGATTTGAATGTTAAGAAAGATTAACCATCTCATGAATTTTCCGACAATTTTTCCATCCTAATTCGTATATAGCATTGACATATTTAAATATCTTAAATTACGGATAACCTCACCGCCAGGTAGCAGATTCGTTCTCCAGTCGGAACGAACGGGATGGCGCAATGGTAGCGCACCAGAGCGTAAATCTGGATTTCCCGGGTTCGATCCACTGCACCGTATCCCATTTGCATTCAAATGATTAAAGTAATTACTACGCACTTCTCTGGGACATTATCACGAACTCTACCGCCAACACCGGTATAATAATAATAATAATAAACTACTACTACGCCTAAGTATACCATCGCGAGCATTAATCCCCACCAACCATTTGTTGCATATTAATTCCAACACTAGCGTAATAATTCGTGGTAAACTAGATTCTGTCCGATCTTCGTTATGTTCGTAGCCGCTCCCGTATTGCATCGTGCGTCGCGCTTCCTTTCTCCACCCACTTGTGCGTTATTTATCGCTTTCATCTCTTTCCGCGCGTCGCAGCCGCTACGTGGCCGCAATATTGTCCTCCGCTATCGGCGCGCCCCACCAAGGGACAAAGGGAATAAGTCTCGCCGTATATTATTGCGCGCGCTGCCTGCCAACGCAACGCCGCCGCTTGCTCCCGTTCGTTCGTGTTTTGCCCGCGATACTCCCAGATATTAAAGCAGCGAGGCGGGACGTGCTATCTGGGAGTTAATTAATGCGGGGCATAACACGGCTTGGTAGTTGCACACAAAACATATGAAAGAGCTGCTATTGACCGCCAAGACGAGGCGCAGATACGATTATGAAGAGGAAAGGTACGATACCAACTTTTGATGAAACCGTGGCCGAGTTTGCGTTCTTGGGAGTTCTCCAGATCCTCTGTGTTCCTAGGTTGTGGACTCAATATCAAAGGGCAGTGTGTTCGCTTCTATCAGATTTGTTTGCAGAAACGTCTGGGGCGGGAGTGGGGGGGGGGCGGGGGGGGGTCTCCGTTTTGCGGAAACAAACCTCGGAGTTGAGCAGCGCGATAAATCAAGGAGGTCGTGATGGGAGTTGCACGTCGACGCAAATGCTGCTACCACCCGAGCAGCAGCAGCCGTGACTCTGGTTGTTCGCAACACGGCAATATTCGCTCGCAGATATGCGCCATCGGGGAAAATGTGGAGCGTAAATAATGCAGACGAAGATCACACCATCCCATGAAATTTCTCTTTTGATACCATCGCCGGAAGAAATTTTTTTAATGGAAATATATATAAAATATATATAGCAGAAAAATCGGAACATCGCTCTCGGATCGGTGGAACAAATTGAATTGACTTTTAAAATTTAGGAATAGCAAACAAACCGACCCCAACTTAGGAAAATTTTCATTTCTGAATAGAACGATTAGGAACTGGCATTCAATGCCTGGATCGGTTGTGGAAAAGATTTTGAGCTCTGCTTCTATTCACAGGGTTAGGTAACTTCTGGAAGAAGAGGTGCGTTACTGAAGATGTGAGGGCATACGAGGGCATTGCGTGACATAGAAAGGGAAGGAAGGGAAATATGAAGTGAGGTGCGCTAAAGGGGTGAATGGAGTGTCCGGGTCATCAACCGTAAAATGTGCGATAAATAATTATTAAAAATTGATGAAGTTAATAAATAATCGTATCATGGTCACTTGTTATTCTTTTTAATATTTTAATATTTTTCTAATCGTGTAGTTTTAATCATTTATTTCAATCCTTTATTTCAGTGCTGTGTTCAGTTGTTATTGTTCGAGGGCAAAAGTCAATTAAAAAGACGCAACCTACGTATTACCTTATATTCTGCCACTGGGCAACATCTTCCCATTCGCAGTAGTAATAATAATAATAATAATAATATTAATAAATATTATTATTAATATTATTATTTCTGTTAGTCACAAATTTATTGGAGAAAATAGATTCAACGTGTCATTGATCATCCAAATTTAGGTTATTGCATGCTACAAACACGGATTATTTCATAAGGACCACAAAGGTGCCTACTTCTGTGTGATTTTGTTTTATTGGTTGTCATGCTACGTATTTTTATTCTTATTATAAATTTGTGTTTTTTCTTGTGATAACTAAAAGAAATTTTAATTAAAAAATTAATTGTTTAAACAATTTCTCATTATTTTTGTAAATAACAATATTTCAATAAGTGGAAAAATGATTGTAGTTGTAGTTATGTGCTACAACAGGCGCAGGAAACTTTCCCATTTGTCTTGTTAAAATTGTGCCTTTCGTAAGCGACTATTTAATACAACATACAACCGCGTGCAGCAGGATAAGTAGATCATGTTGCAAAGATTTAGTGCTCCGCTTAATGTAAACAAATTGAATTTTTAAATTTAATTTAGAGTACATTGTGTTTCCGAGCAACCGTTTTCGTTCTCCATCTCGCCTCTAATAATTTTCCTCGTTGTACAATTTATTGCTCTACGCCTCCGTAGCGCAAGGATTTACGATGTTGCACGGATAGTTCTTTCTACAACGGAGATATTTATTACCATATTACAAACATGGCACGTTAAATATATCTATGATGAAGTTTTGGTCTACATTTCTCTAATACTGTATTTTATCTCAATACTTTAAAACATTTCCATATTCAGATCATTATTTCGTATCTGTTAAATACTCCTAATTTTTTTTATCTCCGAATATATAACTCTGGTTCAACATTTAATCACCACTTTATTTCGTGAGCTTATTCCATCGCTGCTCTTTGCATTGTTTTAGTGCCATCGATCGTAGCATGTTAATTAGCTTTTTTGGGGCAAACCATTTGTCCTCGTGTGTAAACTTCCTGCGGTGGCGGCAGTTAATCACGGAGGGGCTGCGCGTATTAAATATGTGCGACTCATCGCGCTCGTGTCCGCTATTGGCGCTAGGGTAGCGTCAGCGATGCAATACAAACTCGTATGGGAGACATTATTTGTTTGGTAAAAAAGTCTCGTTTGCCAAAGATATGTCGAAATTGATGTGTCATTCATGTATAACAAACCACCGCAGCATTTAAAAGTTGTTTTAAATTTTTGTGTATAAATTCATTACGTACATGTAAACAAAGTTCGTGAATAATTAATCATTAATAAACTAAATGACAAAAACTTCCAATATAAATGATTTAGAACACATTAGGATTGTGTAATTAAACTAGATAGTTTGTCGGATTATCAAGATGTCGGATATGAAAATATACGGATTACCGAAGTGGAACAATATTATATCGTTATATTCCTTTATCGGTGAAATGTTTATGAGGGAATTGTTCCATATTTAAAACATATGCTTTCGTTAGTCCTAGATTTGAGGCAAAAACCTTTTTACTTTTACATGCATTATACATGTGTAGACTCGCGTATCAATGATAGTAAAACAAGAAAATGTTTTTTATATTGTGGGGATGACACAAAAATATTGCGCAACGAACAGGGGATGTCCTCCCCCATCAGTTCTTTGGTATATCCTAAAGACGTACCATTTATTTACTCATTTCAAATTTATTGCAGTGAATCCTTTTTGGTACACGCTGCTAAATACAATAAAAGGTACAGTATCGTTAAACAACTAATTATGATGAAGATTAAACATTTTTGATGACTCGCTGTATAGATCATCAATGCCCAAAGTATTTGAAGTTGATCATAATGAATTTTCGTAGAGAGGCAGGGGTAGTTGTTTAACGAGTAATACCCCAAAAATTTTATGATCCCCACAATATAAAAATTGCATTTAAATGGATGTGAAAGCTGTCATTCACTGTTTTTCAATGTAAACGTGTTATACCTGTCGGAGCGAATAGTTCAAATGATAGTTTGACCCTATCCCTACCCAGTGGCGATGAATTTTTATGCCCTTACGGCTCAAAATTTTGAATTATTTGATTTTGATTTACTGTGGGCTTATATATAGAAATGTTTGCAGGTTTAAGTTTCTTATATCCTTACACACCTCAGCGTAATATAGCGAAAGAAAACTACTAAAACAGAAAAGGAAGTAGGAATGCTATGACGTTAAGGTTTTCTTTCCTTGCACGGCATTTACCAGAATTATTCACCAAAAACTACGGAAGACACCGTTCTAGTGGAAATCGTATGGGAATCTGTTCTAATGGAAACGCGACTGAAGACAATGCAACACTTGTCGAAGGAAGAGTAAAACGACAATCTAAATATTTATCAAGTTTTAAAATCACAAAATATTTGTCCTCGTCCAAAAGTAAAATTCAGTAGAACGCATTATTTATTAATTATAACTCCTTTGAGAATTCTACTACAATTAACGTTCATTATATAATGTAATGCAATAAATAATTAAAAACTTACGACCTTTTATGAACTCAGGAATAATATTTATATTTTCTGTGACGAGCTCACCACTTTTCCGACTTGGATTAAAGTCGTCGTCAGGTTTGCGGTTATATTTATATTTGTAACACATTTATTTGTCCCGTTGTTATGTTTATTATTATATATTTTGTTATTACTTCATCACCTGACGACGACTTAAATCCAAGTCGGAACGTAGTGAGCTCTTCACATAAAATATAAATACTATTTAAAGGCCATAAAAGATCGTAAGATTTGAATTATTTGTTTCATTTGGTGAATGTTTCGAAGTTTCGTGAATGGTTGACCGCAGATATAATAGCTTAAAGCGATAGAGGCTTCTTCTCGTACGTTCGAGGAACCGATGACCAAACCCCATTCGCTGAGCCAGTTAATCCCTCCCGCTTCCCTCTCCGGCCGCCAGTCCGCGCTGCGGTCGTGCCGTTGTCTCAACCGATGAACCTCTCACGTATTTCTCGCACTCAACGACTGCGGCGCTCGGCAGAGACAGCGGCCACCGAAGCAATTAGCGAAAGAGCGGCTTAACTTTCCTTCCTTCCTTCCTAACATCCCTGTCTCTTGTGGGGATGAGGTTGGTTTGGGGTGATGGAGCACTCCGTGCAGACAATGTGCCCGTCGCACGGAAGCGGAAACTGGACGCAGAAAAATCGCTGTTGCGAGCAACAAAGAAGAAGATTCGAGAGAAAATGTTTCACTTCCCTTTCGACCGTATCATTGTTCAGTTAATTCACATTTACCCCTCCGGTGCCGTGGGGGTTAGCGTGCTCGCTCACCGCCAAGTTCATCCGGGTTCGATTCCCGACGGGGTCAGAAAAAAAACCTGTAGCTGTTCACATCAATACCCCACTGCGACTTCTGAAATGCGAACCTTCCTTCTTCTTTCCCCCTAATACTGCTCCTAGAATCAATAACTCTTACTATAACCAACTACTCCTACTAACACCTCCATGTGGGCCAAGTTGACCAGCTAACCGGTCCACCAACTAACAATGACCTCGATGTTGACGAGCCCTAAAGCCCCACCAAAAAAAAAAAGAAGAAAGAACGATAGCCCTATTAACACCCACCTCCTATCGCTCCAAGTAGAAATCTTCAATAGCGCGTTACATTTCTCATTTACAAATATTACAGTAAATAAAAATTCAGATTTAGGTGAAACCTTAGCTCTCTAAGTGGGTGCAGAAATGCCCCTTCATATGTATTACAAAGATTCCAGCTATATTATATTAACTATCTGAAAACTTACGGTTTTACTGGCGTGAATTTTGTGATTTATTTGTGTGTGACTTAGCTACTTCATTCTGACCTTACTACTTGTTAGGGCCCCTGATCGAAATTGATGGGGTGGTCCGTAGCTTGCTTCCGAAGAGTAATTTAGTTTATTGTCCTCCGTATTGTCATACAAAGTTTGTACTGCTTTTTTGACAGTAAATTAATTTATTTATTATTGAATATAGTGGTAAGAGTAGTGAGAGGCAAAATTATTTCTACAGAGAAAGGTTTGGATTCACAAATCTCACGTGTATGGGTCCAGCACCACTCTGTCGTTAGAAAAGGATTATTTTCTTAAATACAAATATGATAATAACAACATCAATAATAATAATAGTGTAAATAAAAAAATTGATTGTGCACTTCAAGTTATGAGCTGCTCACTGTACCTCTTTTTACTATAGTTTAAGTACATTATATACTCTCAATTAGTTCATGCCATTTTCTCTCTATATAACAATAATAATAAATTTTAATAAATTTATTGTCAAAAAAGCAGAAAAAACTTCATATGACCACGTGGAGGANATTTACTCTCTGGAAGCAAGCAAGGGACCATCCCATCAATTCCGATCAAGGGTTCTAAGGCAGAGGCGGTTAGCAAAAAATTGGCATAAGTTCCTAGATAAGACAAAAAGTTAGCTGCGAGTTATAATACTAATAGAATGTCAATATGTTTGTAATTTAACGCAAAATTTGTTAGCAAATTTACATGTACAAGTTATTATCGAACTATAGATTATTCTGAGTATAGTGTTTAAAAATCATAAGAGTTGAAAAAACACTAAATTCACGATTTATTGTTACAATAAACACGCCCCTAGACAAAGCCTAGAGAACCTGTATAAGAAATCCGCCTCTACCCGAAGGAAAAACGGAGAAAAACCCGGGCCAGGATGGGGCTACAGAATTTATGTACACAACCGTGCCAAAGTTGAGTACACATAAAACTAAATTAATATGAGCCATACGGCAACACAATCATGCAAGAAAATAGTTTTTGAAATTGTTATAAGTTATTTAAAAAGTGCTACAGCAATGGCGTGATAAAGTACAAGACGAATTTAACTTTTATTAAAATCAATAAATTCTTTTTCAGTGTAGAAGCACTGGTGCAGGAGGTAGTTTTTAACCGCGGATTTGAAGATATTCAATTTCATAAAATCTTTTACATTCTTTGGCAGGGAATTATATAGAACGATTCCCAAATGATAAGATCCTTTTTGGCAAAGAGTGGTTGACACTCTAGGGCGATGAATATTATTCCTATTGCGAGTATTGTGTTCGTGAACGAGACTGTTTCGTATAAAGCAANGGGGTGAGATTTACAAATTATCCGAACTATCCTCTTCTGAATTCTGAAAGTTTGAATACTCTGACCGGAATTAACCCAGAAGGTAATGCCGTAACGTAAATGGGAGTTCACGTTTGCAAAATATACGCAACGGGAAAATTCGTGGACTAACTGCGTTAACTAAGTTTCGGAATGCGTAACACAATTTGCTTAATTGGGAATTGAGATTGTCATCGTGACAATTCCATTTGAGGCTGTCTTGAATATGGAAACCTAAGAATTTTGTATTAAGACATAAAATGGGACTAACATGAAATGGGACAGTATTTTCGAAGACATCTTCATGGACAGGTATTCATTAACCTGTTAAACTCAATTCGTAATTTGGAATCTCTTACGATAACCAAACTACTTCGATGTGTTGTGACTAAAATAATATTTCTGTCCTGTTATTGCAACTTTCCGAAGGGAGAAACCATTCTTCTGACTTCACCGTCGTTACAAATTACACAACTTCTTTCACTTGCCACTGCTACAGAATCTTATTTTCCAGATCGAAATACTTATTTATCGTAAAATGTTTATAATAATGTAATAAAATAATAATTTTAAACACTACTTTGTGTCCAATGTACAAGTATATTGCTGTATGTCCTATCAGAATGATAAAATGATTGAAGCAACAAATATTTTAGACGCTTTCCTTGTTCGATTTTAAATTTTTATGAGCGTTTATGATGTTATATTTCCCCTTTTCTTTGAAAAAAACGACTATTGTTGAAATAAACTGTTGAATGAATTATTATGGAGAAAATCATAATATGTTGTAACCTAATGTGTTGAATAAAATGTCACGTGTTGTACAGCAAACTGTTCCCATGGACGCAACAAAGAAAACGCAAGCATTGTTTGTCCAATTGAATTATTTACCGACAAATTTCTAGGCATCATTATATACATTGGCGGATCCAGGATTTTGTTCTGAGTGAAGCAGACTCAGACTTCCGGAACTTAAAGCAAATTTTAGAAGTTTGATGTAAACTTATGTTCATTTAAATTAATATACGATAATTTAATAATATACTTTTGTGTGTATATATATATACACACACACTAGCTGATTACCCGGCGTTGCCCGGAATTCTTTTTATTCTTCAAGACCAACGAACCCACTCCCTGGGAGCCGCGTGAGTCGAATTTTCGCTTCCGAGGCAAGACCACACAGCAACTTCACTATTTCATTAAAACGCTTTTACAAATCTAAATTATTCATCCAAGTTTTACGATTTTAAGATGTTTTTAATCTTTGTTAAATGTACAAAACAAACTATTCAACTTGATTTTTTGCTTCTAAATTATTCTCTTAAATTGAAATATTTTAACATTTCTATTTTCATAACGTTTTTCCGATAAAGTAGGTAAACCTTTGAAGATTGACATATGCTGTCGCGGACTTTCTTGTAGAACTCATTGA
>NNCF01128365.1:226432-284269 GCA_002313205.1 Laupala kohalensis
AAAAAGTGAACTCATTTGATTGGGGGATTTGGAGTACGAATTTATCCCCGAAGACCTCCCAAATCCCGCCATTGATTATGTACCGAAATAAACCTATCGCGAATACTTAATATTTTCTTAAGATTTCTCCAGATCAAGGGCACGTGACAAGACTAAAAGTTAAGAGATCTTGATTTGAAAGGTCGTTCTTATTTATCGGTCCAAAACTATTTACAAACAATTTTCCAATATTGCCAATTAGAATTCGAAGTAACAAGTTTGTTAGTTTTTTTTAATAATACAATTCTCTGTTTAATAAAGAATCAGTAGATCTACTAAGAGGAATAGTGTAGTTACTGCAATGTGTATGTATTTAAATATTTGACTTTTACTTTTATCTAAGACTTTGGAGAGCCATAATTTGTATTTTTAAAGGGGTTAGTTTTGCTTGTATGCTAAGTTATTTAATGAGAGTTTTGTTTTAGTCTTTAATAAATGATTTTATGTTAAAGCGTGTGTCTTTAATTTCGTATTTCCAAATTTAATTTTTGATAAATTGTAAGTTATGTACTACAATGAATGTGGTGTTAGCTTATTTATATATTAACATCGCAGTAATGTTTTGTGAACTGTTAACAGGATGTTGAGATTAGGGAAATATTAATATTTGTATTTCACTTTATCTTGAAATAAATGTACATTTCCATTTTTAAGGGTTTTTCCAGGAACATTGACGTTTTCAACCCCGCTCTTTTTTCCTTCCGTTTCTTCGCCAAATCGTGCGCAGAAGAATCAGTCGGTTGCTCGGTGCTTTCAATTAGTGCGCGGATGCTCCGTCAGAGTGCGGGTGTTAGTGCCCTTAATCCATGTGCAAAACACAAGGGGAATTGAACCGTCGAACGCAGTGAGGGGGGTGGGGGAGGCGGATGTGGAAGTTTCGCCCGGCGCAATGAAGGCAATTCCTGTAAGCAAATTCGCTTTATTGGACTTCGACTGTATTGCGTTCCGTAATTAGACTAATAGGCGGAACACTGCGACACAATATTTCGTTTCCTTTTATTAGTAAAACAGGATTTGGGGGACGCAGGATTCTCCTAGAGGTGACTCGAAATAATGCAAGGTTCGTATTAAAGTGGGACCAGTACTCCACGTTAGTCAGATCGTGGAGATGTGTAATTGTTTTCTTTATTATTTTAAAACACAATAGTATGAATAATTAGGAAAAAGCCATGAGTTAATTTGTACCTTTCACTGAAGTGCAAACAATATCGAGGAACTCGCTTGACTCGTTTGCCACAAAGGCATCGAGTCCAACCGTTTCCTGGTTCGTGCATTTCATGTCACAAAATGATAAATAACTCTCTCAAACGTCTCAAGTGACCTTTTTGGATAAAAGTGATGTAAAAAGATACTACGTATAATTTACTACGGATCAAAGTAAACTCCTGGTTTAAAAGTTGGTCTTGGTTTGGAAATACGTATTTTTCGCGGTAAGTAGTGTTACATCTTGCACGTTCTGGGTAAAATTAAGCGCCCTCACCGGACAGCGCCCAGCACAGAGTCAGTGAATAAACTGCCCTTGAAGGGCGGAGGGAAACCGGAAACTACTTTGTGAGCAAGAAGAGTTTGGAAATATGTGGACACCTGCACATCGGGGATGACCTCTCCGCAGACATGACCAGGGGACTGGGCAGCGAAGGCGGGTACAACAGGAAGCGTTCCCCTTTGCTAAAAGCCACGGAAAACAGCAGCGCGGTGCCATTCGCCGAGAAGGGGGTACGAACATGTCATGTGTCGGCGGAGTGAGTTTTCTCCGCAGAGACTTTGAGATAGTTAACGGTTGAGAATGCGGCTCCCACAATGACTTGTAATAGCTACTATTCTTCAACGTCTGACCATTCGTATATGTTTATGTTAATTGTCATTTTGCCTATATTTCAAGTAAAGAGATATGATTCTGGAAATCTGATTTGTATTTCCTCTGAGTAAAAGAAGTGGAGGCACCGAACATTACAACCAGGTAGATAAGTTTCGGTAGCAATGTATTATTCCATCAATTATAATTGCAATTATTTTATTTAATCGTCCGATGAGGTATGTTTTTCGAGTTGAAATCACTATAAGTACATGTTACTTTGTTTATTTATGACAATTTGAGATATTTTTGTTATTTATCTCTACCTTTGCTATTACTACCTTAAGATATTTACTCTCTCTGTTTGCAGATGCTCCATGAATGTTACTTAAAAATAACGCACCCAAAATTCCACTCGTGGCCTAAGTTAACATTGCATAACGTCGTTAAAAATCAGAAATATTGCGAAACAGACATCTATCCTATTATGATTCCCATGTGCCCCATGATCATTGCAATAAGACTTCGAAAAGTAAAAAATGAGAAATGTTTTATCGTATTTAACAATTTTATTTATACCAATTTCAGTGCATTTTTTATTTGTTAATTGATAAATTAAGTAAATATAGCGAAGGCTCTAATTCGTGGTAAATCAGCTTATACACGAAAACACATAAGTTAAACACTGAATAGTTGCACATTTCGTATGCTCGCCATGGTATGTTGCTCTTTAAGCGAATTTTCAAAGGCGACAGCCGTCTTGGAAAAACATGAATGTTTAAAAAAATGTATATAAAACTGACATCTATTCTCTTTATTCCTTCGTGGATCTGCCATATCGATTTTAATATCCTGCTCTCCTATGACTCGTAAGTTACATTCATCATAAAAGAAGAGTTTCAAAGGTCTGCGGTCTCATAAAGCAAATGGACACTCAGCAATTTGGAAATGTTTTTCATCTTTTGCTAGTACACCGTTATTTGTTTCTGAGACTTTCTTTTATCATCCTGCCATTTCTTTTTACCTCAACGACACTTGTATTCGCGAAGATTGCATTTTTACTCTCTGGCAACTGTAACGTCTAAAGAAAAATTTGCTATACAAAAAATGTAATTCAAATATTTTATTTTTACGAGTTATATTCAGGAAAATATTCACAAATTTGGCGATATTATAAACTGTATGGGACAGATTTTTTTAATCAAATTATCCCCGAGACCATTGAGGTTCTGTCACAACACTTAAAGGAGAATTTAGAGCTAGAATTGAAATCCTTGCTTGGATAATGTCTTGGCATGGTCATGTATTCCGTTTTGAAAAATTTCTATCTCGAGAAAGAGGTTTTGAAAAGTTAATTGTTTTTAGTTGATTGGACATGCTACCATAGTCTAGTCGAACCAAGTGCTTGAATACAAATTTCACAGAATGTCTGGAGGTGTGTCATAATATTCATCAATCAATGTTTACTAGTCGGTGTTTGATTTCGTCTGTATGACTTTTGTTTTGTAAAAAATATATATTAAAAATGATCAATATAAAATATTGATTAATATTAACTAAGTTTTTGTTCTGCTATTTTTTAAATACTAATTTTGTTGTGAATTAAAAATTCATGATTTTGTTTGCTTTAACTGACGTAATGAGCTACTTTTGTTTTAAAAGACATAAATGTGCTCACATTACTTTCTTTTTTCTTTTCTTTTTACTATTCATTGGTTGCATGGGCTTAAGCTTCAATTCCGTAGATTAAAACTAAGATGAAAAGACTGTTAACTCGTGCAGTGAATAGTAGTACATAGTGAATTAGTATTTGCATTATGGACTGCTTTCAAATTACGAAGATTACTTCCATTTTTTTTCCCGTTCCGCCCCATGTGTTTCTGTTCCTTTTCTGTGCTCGCTCGTCCTTGATCTTCTTTCTTGTCAGTCTTCTGCCGTGCATGTCAGCCATTCCCTTTCGCTTTCGGCCAAAGCAACTTCCCCCTCCCTCCCTGTTACCTCCGGGGAACTCCCCTGCTATCACGTGATCCACTCTCGTCTTTGGCGGCGGATGATTGAAAGGCAGGCGCGCGCGCTTCAAAGGAAGACATCCAGCGACGCGAAGACGCGCGGGCGGACGGATGGACGGAACGCGCTTCGCCGTTGTTCCGAGGTGGCACCGCCCCTCGCGTTCAACCCCCACCTCTGCCCCATCCCTTGTGCTATTCCGTGCGCAGCGAAGATGTCGATGGAGACTGTCGCTGCCGGGTCGTTTGACGAATGCGAGGGCGGGGTTGGGGATCCGATAATGCGAAGGACAATACATCTTAGCACACTTTTGATAATATCCATATTTAGCAACATTATTTTGTGGAATATATTCTCTTAGAATTTAAATTTAATGAATATTTATTACTTCATTAGTGAGAAAATAACGTCGTTGATGACGAAAATTACTTTTGTTTATTACGAACAATATCTCAAGATAATAACTTATCATGCTCCTCGGTTCCATGGGAACTAACCAAATCTAGATTCACAATCACATTGGATAATCCTGTAAAAAGAACTGTTGTATTATTGACAAAAGTAGTGATGGGTATGAGTATTTCGACCATATGTCATGGTCATCCACTTTTCTTTTTTTTTGGTGTTGAATAATCTGTCCATATCAGACGTTTAAATGTATTGAATGGTGACGTGTGATCTCTGACAAATCATTATTTTGCAATTTGTGTCGTTCGTCTACTCAAATAAAGGAAGGAAACTGTCCTTGAAAGTAGACAACATGCTTTCCTCACGAATTGCTGACCCTTGTGTAGGATCCGCTTATGGTGAAACCAATGAGACATGCGGTCGAGGATTTAATGTTCCTTCTCCGTTTATTTTAGAATCTGAAACATGTACATTGAGGTTATCAATACTGTGTCATGTTCAGTACTTCATTTCATAAGCAGATTCTCAATTTCCTTTTGATTTCTGTTGGGGTAGATATTTGATCTTGGGTATGTTACCTCATACGTTCCACATTCTTATTATTATGCTTTATTATGTGCGTAAAATCTAGCATTGACGGCTTTTGTTCAAGAATATTTATCAGATATGTTTTGTTTATTTACATTTCATTTTGACCGCCTCGTCTGTAAACAGGGTCATTACGAGGTTTTGACGTTTGGTCTCCTCTCTTTTCTTGTTTATTTTCCTCCTCTTTGCCGTTGACCGTAGTCAAAGTTCCCGTCCCTGCGATCTGCGATCATGTGCTTATCTTGCAGTCGTTGTCGTCATTAATATTAGTCCATGTCTCATTTCTTCCGGGGTTTAGGTCTGGGTGAAAGTGGCGTACAGTTGTGAAAGGCGAACGGGTGGTGTAGTGGTTAACACCCCTACGATCAATGCAGAGGTCCCGGGTTCGATTCCCGGCTCGTCGCCATTTTCACCTGACCGAAAGTCTTCTCCACGTGTAGGGCACACGGAAGAAATCTATGCTCTCGTAATCACATCTATCAACTCACCCATCTTCGTCACAAATTCTCTAAATTTATCCTCTTTATCGATTTTATCTTTGCATCTGGAAGATTGTAATCCCCATCTGTCCTCATACAATTTTGATATTCGGCAAGTTCTTGTCCATACAAAGCACACTTCTCGACACACCTATCCACTGAAAAGTCGTGATCGCATATAATGAAAATTCGTTGAGGCGTGAGTTGAAATAATACTCCAGCTTTCCCCAGCCTTTCGCAAACCCTTTCCTGGTATAATTAGCCCTCGCTCGTCTCTTCCGTCAAGGGAACATGTCCCTTCGTGTGTCTGCTGTTCGCCAAACCGCAATCTGGCCTCTGGCCTAGGGGGTTTTTATGCGCTTGCGCTGGGGGCGACATCTGGTGAGCAAAGGTCTCTTCTCGTACATTTACGTGGAAATGAAGGTGTTTGTTCTGGTTTCCGCGGAGACTCCACCGCTGAATTTGGACGACGAGAGTCGACAGAAACAACTCGAGGAAAACATAATCGAACCGCCATCCGGTTACCTCTCGCGGATGAGAATTTCCAGAGATTTCGTATCAATTCTGTATGTTACTCGTCGATTCGAGAATTGAAAAAGTGGAATCAAGATATTCTTGGGTAATATAGGTCATTTTGTTAACGATTAATCTCTAAAATGAAAATTAAATATTCCCTGTCAGAAATAATATATGTAGGATAAAAATAAATGTGCATATGGTAAACTCTAAAAAAGTAATTCAACCCTGATGGATACAATTTTTGTAGATATTTGTAACGAATTTAAAGAATGTACAAATGTTAAATTTTCAGTCCGGGTTCGCCACAACGTTCTAGAAGTAGGTAAATTTTCATGGACTTTCAAAGATAATTATAAAAATATTGTTAGAATTGTAATGTGGTAAATCTTATCCAAAATGTATAATAAAAGCTTTATATTGAAATCAAGAGAGCTTTCCGACAGTTTGTTTTCGTCTTGTCGCTTTATTTATTTCCATTTATAGACTGTACCAGATAGTACCAGAAATTTCTATAAATTAAACGATTAATTTCGTAAGGATATTGTAAATAGTACACGAAATACAATAATAGTATTACACACTCAAGAAAGAAATACAATTTGTTTTAGGTTACCGAGTTTGGTCCTCATAAAATTATTCTAAGAATGAACTTAGGTGGGACCAGTACTTCAAGTTAGTCAAAGCACTGAGATGTATAATTATTTTTCTTTATTTTTAATCTAATTGTTATAAAACGCAATTATTAATTATTATGATGAAATATGATTTAATTTCTATCGATCAGTTAATATAGTACAAATAACTCGCTCGACTCGTTTGAAATGCACAAGAGCTCGTAAAGTCATGGCCCCGAAGCGCGACGGTTTTGTGATTTATGCATCTCACCCCGGAATAGTAAAATATCTTTCTCGGATGTCGGGTGACCTATAAATAAAAGTGACGTAAAAATTACTACGGAAAATTTATCACTCATTGGAGTAAACTTCTATCATTTTCGTGTTTTAAAAGTTGATCTGTTTTTGAAAATAAGTGTTTTCTCAATAAGACAACGTATTACTCCATAATTTATAATTGCTATTATTTCATTTTAATAGTTGGTGAGGTATGTTTTTCAGTTGAATCACTACAAATACACGTTACTCTCTTTATTTACGATGATTTAAAATGTTTTAATGGTTTAATGCTACCTTAACATGTCTGTGAAGTCTCTTGCTCGTTCGTGCTGCGCCTGTGAACTGGAGTTCCGTTTAACTCTTGTGTGTTACGGGATAGTATCGTACGTTAGTTCCTATTTTCCTTCACTTCAAAATACCGGCAGCGCGGTGCGCACAACGCCAGCGCGAAATGTAATTGACTCCTATTTGCATAATCAATCTTGTCGTTTTCCTACAGAGCTCAACAACGCTGGTGTGCAATCTCCAGCTCGGTAGCCCGACTGCATTCGAACGACTGAATAACGCAGCGCATCAACGTGGAAAAAAAGTTATATTTGCTTACGCTGCCTAAACGGCTAGAGATCTGTGACAACTATGAGCGACAATATTGATTGCCTTAAAGAGTTCTACAAAAAAGTCCGCGACAGCATATGTCTATCTACAAAAATTAACTTCAATTATCGAAAAAAACGTTATTAAAAATAGAAGTGTTAAATACTTCAATTTAAGAAGGAAAATATCAATTATCATCAAATTTTATGGATTATTTGTTTTGTGCATTTATCAAAGATTAAAGTCTTTAAATCGGACAATTTCGACAAATAGATTAGATTTTACAAGAATTTTAATGAAGTAGTGCAACCGCGTCATGCATCGGAAGCGAAAATTCGACCGGTTCGGTTTTTCGCGAGATTGTGTAGTGTCAAGTTTTGTATTATTATGAATTTGAAAAATTAGGATGCTGTATAGGGTTTAAAAACCAGTAAGTAATTTGGTCTCACAATATAGATAGATTTTAATTAAATAAATAATTAAACACTTACTTAATTAAACAATTAAACAGTGTTAAAATAAATATTAACATTGCTAGCACCTGCCTTTTCTTTTGCTCATACGTGACCCGACAGACGCCGACAATATCCAGAAAGCAACACGATTGAGATCGTTCTGTACTACGCCACTGCGCGACTGAAGAACGCTGGCTGGGAAAACACTCTACTTAACATAGTGCGCTGCGCGGGAACGCAACGCGACAAGCGAGCGCACAACGCGCCGCACAGCGCGATAATTTGGGTGGAGGAAAACGGCCCTTATGCATTTAAATGCGTTGGTTTGATTTGTGGTCCGTGGTTTGTGTTTCCCTCGTTTTGATGAATACATATCTTTTGCTGAAAGATAAACGGCAATGTGTTTAATTTACGTGCCTTGTTTAGAGATTATCAGCATTTATTTCGGTGTATATGTCATGAATGATTTATTTCTCTGTAATGAATTTGGATATTCCATGAAATTTATATGAATCAACTGCTTAATTATACATCTGCTAATTAATTGCTCTTTAGCATCGTTGTGTTTTCTCTATTTAAAAAGTAATAGGTTTAAAACATGTCCAAAAAATATTCTTCTTGTAGGAAAAGGTGCACCAATAGTGATGTTTTTAATGTGAATTATTTTAAATGTATTGCTGAGACAGAGTAATGTTATGATCTTACATAGAAATCAATCTAAAGATAATATATTGATCTGTAAATACAAATTGTTTAAAAACGAAAAAACGAACAATTTTTTATACGTATGATTTTGTGTGCTGTTATTGCGAGTTCTATAAAATAGCATTTTTAGAAATGCACATCGAAATAATCCTCCACTATATAGACTTGAACGAGTCGTGTTACGCTTAAAAGTGTACTCATTTTTACGCGTTAAAACTCAACTGCAACTCTAGATATCGTAATAATATACAGCTAGTAATTCAACTCTATACAATTGTCAACACGTTCGATATTTTCGCCGTTACTCTTGTGTAATTTTTCCTGAGTTTTTAATTATTTTTTAATATTAATTCCTGCAGGGTGTATGTGTTGGTCCTATGTTTAATTTCTTTTATGTGATTCCACAGAAAGGAGTCACGTCACGAATTCGTTGTGACCACAATCCTTTAAATCGTTCCCCCCAACAATCCTTCAACTACCCGTAGAGTCATTCTTCGCTGCTCTTTGGAATTTCTCCGTAAGTACATCGACGCACCGCAAGAGATTTCGTCTCAAAATATTGAGCTATTTATTTGTTAGTTTCGATTTAACGTGTTTTGCGTTGATTGGAATTTTGTTTGTAAGACACTTATTTGTGTATTATACAATATAGGAAGGCTATTGTGGCCAATACTATTTATTTAAATCAATTATAATAACATTTTATATCTTTCGCTATTTTGAATTTAACGAAATCAAATTAATCAAGTTATTTCAAAAAGAGCTACTTTTGTATTAAAGATATGAATTACATTCATATTTTTACTGTGATGATAAAAATCTTAAAATAATGAGTTATTTGCTCTTTCTTTATTACTTTTTATAAAATCAATGTCAGAACATATTAGATATTAGGGTCATTTGAAAACGAATAATTAATTCTTTATTCACAATTATTATTGATGTTTAAACAATAGTTATTTGATATGTAATTGAAATTCGAATATGATGGATGTCTCAGTACTCCTACGTTTGAGCCATTGTTTGCTGTCTAAACCACCGAGGTTTGAAAGCTACTGCGCAGTCGTGGGATTAATAGCCACTCGTCCCAGGTGTAAAACAGCCCTTCATGCAATTCAGTGTTTTAAGAGTGTACCATGTTTTTTGGAAACCATTATCTCCAAAACAATTTGTTATTTTACTTTAATTTTTATGTTAAAAATAAGTTTTTTAACAAAAAATGTAAATTATAGTTGAGTTTATCATGTAAACCCCTGACGTGTGTGTTATTCTGGTAGGTATATGTTATCTTTAAAAATAGTAATTAGAGCAAAGATTAATTTGTTTGGAAGTTAAGGTATCACTGTTATCGTTGTATATTTCAGCATTTATATCAATTTATTCCCCTTCAATTATATAATTTTCAATGTATATTCGATTTATTGCTCTTTTGCAAACGTCAAAGGGACGTTTCGTCGCAACATGTGCCTCTGAATTTTATCTCGACCGATGTTATCTTCTTCAATTCATTTGCCCTTTAATCCACACCCATTCAAACCAACTGTTTTCAGTCCCTCATTAAAAACATCATATTGTTCGGTTATCTGTGTACCCCGTACATTGCGATTGAACGGTGTCATTATGGCTGTTATTTATTGCAAACGCTACCGCTTTGGAGAGGATTGGATGTGTAAGAACGTTTCACCCGTCGCAACGTCCTGGATGAGTAACAAAACGACCGACCATAAATCATCGGCTGAAACCCGAAGCGTTTAAAGAAAAGAGCGTATGATTGGATCGCGTTTCATTTTCACACTGCGTTCCATTGCGATCCATTCAGTGCGACGCGGATACCCCCACCACCACCACCACCACCACACACACATGCACTCGGCTTCATCCCACTTCATCTCAGCGGGGCTCCGAACATTAACGACCGCTTGTGAACTCCAATAGTGGTTCTGTATCTCTTTTCCTCTGCAATGGATGGCGGGCGCTGCTTACATCCAAAAGAAAGGCTATAGAGCTCCCTCTCCACTCTTTAACCCCGCCACCCCCCAACCACCCTTGGCTTTCTTCATGAACTGGGAAGTTGGCACGCTTGTCCGCAGATGTCACGATCGTTTTTTCTTTCTTTCTTTTTTTGTGAATTTATTCTTTTGTTCGACTGTTCCCCATTTGTTGTGACGAAGCAGTCCACTGTGCCTAGTGAGAATCGGCGAGACCTTTGTTGCAACGTTCGACTGTTCGCGTGTCAAAGCCGTTGATTGTTTAGCGCTGCGGTCAGCGGTTAAGTCACAAACTTGAATGTTATGATCTGACGAACTAAAAAAAACTGTTTGCAGGTCGCGCTCGGAAATAAATTTTGGAACAAATTACGCGAGCGAGTGTGTTTGAGGCTCATGAGGTTGTGTTGCTTTTATGGGTTTAGTTGGGCCTCATAACTTTGACAGTGAATTATCCAAAGATTTATGGAGTAGGAAGTAGGCTCTTATTTCTATTTTTACGATGTAACGTTGATAATTTACAGCATTAATAGATTAATGTATCTGTTCTTCGTTTTTTTGTAATCGTACATATTTCAATGACATAATCTGTATACGCTCCAAAATGCGTGTGAGTAGAACTCATATGTCATTTTTATGACCCAATTTCATTATATCGTTTGAGCACTGTGCTGTACTTTTTACTTTACAAATATTTATTACCAATACATTTTTCATTTATTCTTATATTGTTGCTGTATTTTTTATGCTTAAAAGAGAAAAATATTATTTTGAATTTGTTTGAAAAATTCAATTGTTTTCCGAGTTCAATTAAGTTTACTAACACAGTTACAAAAATATTATTTCGATACCGATGTAATGAGCTAATAAAATTTAATTACGGGTAATTGAATTACGCGTAATTCAACACGCATGTGCGTACAAATAGAGTTTTAAATTCGCGATATGGTTTTAATTGTATTGTGTTTAGAAATTTTGTTGTAGGTAAGGATCCAATGTTCAAAATAATAGCCTCAAATATATTGTGTGGTGTGATCGGAAGAAATGACTCTCCCGGCTTCGTTGAGTTTATATACGAATATATCATATTTATTCTGTAACGGCAAAGGGAATATTTAGAAAGAGTTACCTCAAATGTCAATTATGCATTTAACATAAATTCCACAAGTACTTTTCTGATCCCTCGTTAGAGAAAATGAAGAGGAATTTGAAGTTTACCTTTAATAAGAGTCATTAGTTTCGTATTACTTCTAGCAACACCCCACCTCGTCCTTTAAACTACAATAAGGATTCTTCTTCTCGGTATACATACCTTGAGAACACTTTACTTTCAAGGGCTGGGATAATGCGTTGAATATTTATTTATTTACTTTATTTTACAGAATGTACTAGGGAAGTACTGCAATCTGTCGAAATAAAAATTGAGATCTCTTCGGATCTTTACGAATTGACTCGAGGAGAGTCTTATTTTCAAATTTTGTCGAGGATGTCCAATGTATGTGTGTATGTTAAGAATTTTGATCTCCCGATAACTCACGAACAAATTGATGCATCGAAACCAAACTGGAGAATTGTCTTTGAATGAATTAGCAATAGAAGCCTGTTTCTGGACAGTTCATTCCGACTTCGTTTACACACTGCGCTCCTCTTCAATATTGTATAAAAATGAGTATAAACATTTTTGTTGAATAAGAAATTCTGTGTACAGATCGCTAAACAAGCGTTTCTGTACATCGCACACTTTTTGAGATACACCAAGAAATCTTGAAAACGCCGTGTTATGAAGAGCCTGTGAGGAAACTGTAGTGAGAGTTTAGAGAGGAAGATATTAATTTAGAAAGCCATATTTAAATATGCAGTTTTGGAGATAACATAATACTTTGTAAATTTTGAGGAAAAATATTTTTATTTATAGATTGGTCTGCTTCATATGCCATCGTGTTTGATAATTTCAATGTTTCTCCTTTTTACCTGTAAATTATTTTAATTAATTTTTCTACGTAATCTGTTTACTGCTTTTTTGTTGTACGAAATATAATTGGAATGTTGAGTGGGACACACTCCAGTTATGTTCCTCAGCCATGATGTGAGCATAAAAAAACATTCAAAATCCTACCTCCAGATTGATGTAAATTATAAACTACTATTTACGGCTGGACGTTGAAAAAACCTTTTGTAACCCCCAGTGTTAAAATCCCGTGATTATAGAGGCGTGAAGACAATCCATTGAAATCGTCTGGCGTGATGGTAGTGCAGTATCATTAGCTTGTTCATCATTAGCTCTCGTTTGCCCTAATCGAGTGTCCAAGGCCGTGGATCAAATTGTTGATTGTGCTTTCTCTTTGATTCAGGTGAGTTTGGGAGCGCGCGTTCATTGGACTGGAGGAGATAGGCGACTGGAATGGCGGGTGGGTGAGTTTATTCAGAGGAAGGACATCTACCTACCTCTCTTGAAGCGATGCACTATTAAGGTGGGACTAACTAAATTCACTAAAAAGTATAGCTGTATCCTTGATATGTATTGTAATTATTTCATAACAACACATATGAATTATAATGACGAAAAAACATAATTTGATTTCTATCAAATCGACCAGTTAATACTCGTGTAATACAATCAATGTTCAATAACTCGCTCGACTCGTTTGAAGCATGTAAGAGACATGGCGACCGAGCGCAACGGCTTCGTGATTCCTGCGTCACACCTCGGAATAAGAGAAATATCTTTTTGTAATGTCCCGTGACCTATAGATAAAAGTTAGCAGAAAATACTCAGATAAATTTACTACAAATAAAAGTATACTTTCATCACTTTGTTGATTTAAAACTTGGTCGTTTTATGGAAATAAGTGTTTCCTCCATAAGACACAATGTATTCCACCATCTATTTTAAATGCAATTATTTCATTCAAATGGCCGGTGAGGTAAATTTTTAAAGTTGAGATCACGATAAATTCATTTTACTCTGTTTATTCTTTTTTGTTATTTAATTCTACCTACTCTAGTACCACCTTAAGCGGATGATAGATGTGATAGACCGGTTGGTTAGCTATAGAGTTCGCACTTGAAAACCCAGAAATACGCATCTAATATGCTCGAAATATGCACTTAATATATGCTCTTACTGCTAGTGTGTGCATTCAAATAACCGGCTATAATTATCAAATTATCAACTTCGATTTTCTCTTTAAAATATGCACATCAGATCCTCAATACATGCACTTATCTTCAATATAGGTTCCTATTCATTCATATGTGCATCACTATAACTTGAAAAGCTGTACATAAGGAGTGAACTTTAGATAAACTTCGAAACTATATCCTTTGAATTGTTTTCTGCAGAAGAAACAAGAATAATAATCAAAAATCTGTAATAATGGCTATAATTCAACAATTAAAATGAAATAAATATAACAATCCATATATTGTGTTAAATTCTGAAAGTAATAGTTTGCACTTCTAAAGTTTTCTCCATATAATTCCGTACATTAATTTTTTTTCAGCGGTCGGATTATATTTTTAACCTCAAAAACAACTGTTCAACATCGCAAGATATTTCTGGAACATTAATTTCATTCTCATTATTAGTTATCATATCTTTGTAGAAGAGCGAACATAATTTTGAAATTATATTTCTGTTGAATCGTCCTTCTCTTCTCGTTAGATCCTCAAACCGTAAATGCATCACTGGATGTAACAATTACAGAAGGTAGCACTAACATAGGTAGGATTAAATCACAAAAATATCTGATATGAGCCTAAATAAACAGAGTACCAAACCAACTAAATGTGGTTTCAGATTGAAAAACATACCTAACCGGCCATTTCAATGAAATAGTTGCAACTATAATTGATGGTGAAATACAGTGTGACGAAACATTTATTTTGAAGAAAACAACTTTTAAACCACGAAAGTGGTGAAAGTTTACTTCGATTTGTAGTAAATATTCCTTTGTAGTATATTCTGCATAACTTTTATCTTTGTCACCGAATCTTAAAAAAGATAAGAGTGATGCATGAAACGCGAAGCCGTCGCGCTCCGCCTCCGTATTTTTAATGCTTCAGTGCGATTCAAACAAGTCAAGTTAATTGCTGAATATTGTTTATACCACATTATCTGATAGAAATTAATGATGTTTTTCCATCATTATAATTCATATTGTTGTGTGAGAAAACAATTACAGTGAAAATAAGAAAATAATTATACTTCTCAGTGATTTGACTAACTTGGAGTTTTATGGTGATCCCACCTCACCATTCATTCTTTTATGGATCCGTTTTGTTCTTGAATTCGCTTTACTTTTCCTATATCTCCTCCTCTGTGGTCGCTGACATCATCAGCTTCTCCTCCTGCGACGAGAGCCAATTCCGTCTGGGAGCCTTCATTGCCAAATATGCTCCATTCGCCGGAATAATTGTGATCTCAGGCGCGACGACGGCGACGGCCACGCAGCTAACGGCGAGTGCCTCAACCATCGATCATTTCCTTCCTTTGCGATGACCATCTTGCTACAGAGTCCCCCCCCCCTTTGGATCTGAACTTTTAGCAGATAAAATTGAGTTGATAAATGTTATTAGTTATAATTGTTATTGTTATTAATAATACCAGATTAATAATAGCATATTAATTAAATTAGTAATATGAGATTAATACAATTAAAATACCATATTATTAACTTTACTAAATAATTGTTACTGTTATTAATAATATCAGATTATTAATTATTTATTTGATGCATTTTATTTAAAGGTAATATAAAATTTGTGCTATAAAACCATAATATTGAAACAAAAATTGTTGATTACGGTCTAGATACGCCACTGGTGGAGAGTGGCTGGTAGCAGATATTTCTAAAAAAAAGCGAGATAATCATTAACCTACGCCAAACCCGAATACCACGAAAACTGCAACAAGGAGAGGAAATATCCACCTAAATACTCCTACGTTTCAGTCTAAACAAATTTCTTGTCCTAGTAGTAAAATTCTATGTTGAAATGACACTTTCTCGGCGTGCACGATTGAAATATGCAATAAATATTCAATCGTGTTCCATAAACGTAAGCTAGAAAACAAGTCCAAAGTTGTAATTGTAATCAATAAATTTTCTTATGGTGTTTTAAGTAGTGTGTATGACCTCGTTCAGCGAGTTAGAATACATTTTACATCAAATTTTCCATCCAATGTTGGGGGGCAAAACTTTGTTACAAGTCTAAGCTGTCAGAATTAGTATTTGGCGGTGAAAATAGAGAATTGTGTTCGGAATTACCCCGTTTTACATTCCATAATGAAAACATTTTAATACAATACTAAATAAAAAGTAATACTATTTTTTAATACAGAAATATACTACTTAATTTTTTCCGCTTGAAAATAATTAAATTTCTTGATGAGAATCAAAACATTGCGTTACAAATAAACAAATATAAATAATAAGTTTTCTTAGACGGGCAACGTTTTGCCAAACCGCATCCCGTGCCAGCTCCCGATCGATCGAAAGTGTAAAGAAAAGTTGGACAGCGTTGACGGCGTATTCCGAGTTCAGAATTTTTGTTCGCGCAAATGCCGATGCGAATGATCGACGCGCGAGATATGAAGAATCTACAGTACTCTGTACTTGCGAGTGGACTACACAATTTTTTGGAAGGGGGACATAAAGTTTAGATGATGTGTAGTTTTATGCTCGATGTCTATGAAAAGAGCTCACGACGTTTCGACTTCGTTTTAAGTCGTCAGATGATTCAAATATTAACAAATTATAGCAAGAAACGTTACAACACAACAATTGAACGTGATGTTAAACACAAAATGTTTACAAAAAAAACAGAAAGTACACAATATTGTATTGTTTATACCAAGAAAAACGGAATCGAAACGTTGTGAGCTCTTTTCACAAATATACATTATTCGTCCACAGTTGAGAGTCTAGACCGTAATCAAGAGGTGGGGGGAGCATTTTTGTTTAAATAAAACGGGTTTACAACACAAATTTTATACATATTGTCTTTAAATAAAATGCATCAAACATAATTAACAATCTGGTATTATTAATAACAACCATTATTTATTAAAGTTATTAATATAGTATTATTAATTTTATTAATCTTGTATTATTAATTTTATTAATCTATTATTATTAATAACAATAAAAATACATAATAAATAATAATAACAATTATTAATCTGGTAACACTTTTGCAAAGTATATCATTTATCAACTTCAATTATATCTGTTAAAGAGTTCAGGTTCCCCTCATAGATCCGCCACTGTTCCTCCGTAAAAGATCGTGTTTCATTATTTATTTAATTAGATCATATAATGGACGTTATTTGTAAAAGAATTTTATATTTGTTCTTTGCGTTCATCGTACAGGTGTGGTGTCTCGCACGCTCTGCACACTCCACGGAGCAGATGGGACTCAGCTCTACTCGGCCTCTGGGCTCTCTCTCTCTCTCTCTTTCGCTAACTTTAGCCGCCAACACACACACACACAGACGCGCTCGCACGCCGCTGCCGGAGGAGTGGTCGGTCGGCGTCGTGTTGCGCAACGGACACCAGGAAGCGCGTGTGTGTTTACGCATCGTCTTGCACGCGCCCCTTGGGCTCACGCACCTGGTGCGACACGAACCGGCGCATGCTCTTCTCAGTTGCAGATGCAGAGAGAAATTCTGCTATATTACTCTGCTCCATTGTACTCTTTCTTTGCTTATGCAATGGAACAAAAAAATGTTTCAAACGTCTCTCTTTTTTTCTGTACTTATCAAAATCTGCTTTAAAATGTAGGGTTACCATTTAAAATTTCAGAGTTTCCTCACATTCCCGCTGTCCCTCTTTTTCTTTTTTAGGTTACCCACCGTCACTCGTTAGGGAAAATAGAAGTTTTATCAAATTTGAGCTGTTGTTTCTCTGAGTTTTAAAAGGACGGGTGGCCCGCTTTTCTGACAATACACCGTTACAATACACGTACGAAAATCAAATCACACCCAAGAAGTTTGTTTCATTTTGAAAATTCATCGTGAGAAACGTACGTTAATTTTTTTTTTTTAGGTTCAAACGTTGTGAAGTAATCAATAATAAAAGGTTGTTTCTTGTATCAAAATATATCTTCGATAGAAAAAATTAATGTCTTTTTTTTTCTTTCATACCAATGAGCTCCATTTACGAAAGGCGTCTTTCCAGATGGATACATCACCTTAAACATTCCGATACACTATTACTGTTTAAATTGGAAATTTGCGAAATTTTTCTTTGCATGATTTTATATAGAAAATTAACGAGCGTTACCATTTCCGTTATTTCTGGCTTAAAATTCAATAACAGATAAACTGACAATTCATAGTGGAGTACTTCACAGTTATGCTGTTACGACAGTGCCCTGTGGTTCGTCTGAATATTGAAGGAAGTGGAGAAAATACACTCCCGATTCTTGCATCCTCCTAATTGGAGGGTTTTCGAGAATCTAAAGTTACTGATACTGTTTAAAAAAGTCTCTCGGTTTTATTATTTTTGAATGAGATGTGCGAGAGAATGAGGGATGGAATAATGATACGGCAACTTCTTGTTCTGGAGAGGACTCTTTGATGGAA
This sequence comes from Laupala kohalensis, assembly GCA_002313205.1. Taxonomy (NCBI): domain Eukaryota; kingdom Metazoa; phylum Arthropoda; class Insecta; order Orthoptera; family Trigonidiidae; genus Laupala; species Laupala kohalensis. The sequence continues at coordinate 244,485 of NNCF01128365.1, forward strand.
ATGTGGTTTTAATTTCATTTTGTTTGGGGTTGGATTCAAAGTCAGTAAATTTTTCAGAGCACAAACGCAGAAATAATTATTTCATAAGAACTAAGGGAAGTTTGTTTCAACTCTGTCGTATATTCTGCGAATCTGAGTTTGTCTTTTGCGAGTGGTACTACTGGCAGAATTATGGAACTATGCGTGGAGTGGGATTAGGTGCCCTGCGGGAGAGGAAGAAGAGAAATAGGAGTCGATGCCTTTCTTATTTCTGTTTGCAACGGGACTCCTGGAAATATTTAACAAAACAGAACATATAAACAAAATACATATATTTCTTCCGTACACCCTTCACGTGGAGAAGATATGTGATAACTTTTAAATATGTGAAATGGTGTACAGTTGTGGAAGACGAATGGGTGGTGTAGTGGTTAACGCCCCTGCGATTAAAGCAGGAGTCACGGGTTCTATTCCCGGCTCGTCGCCCGACCGAAAATTATCACAAGTAAACAAAATGGGTACGATGATTTTTTCAAGTGAAATTTTCTACCGATCTTAAACTTGGGTTTGTATCATCCTATACAGTTACGAGAAGACATAGGTCTAGATATCTGGAATTTTTCTCGAGAACAGCTCCAAATATATTTATGAAATTCTCAAAATATTTTTTTTTTATTCTTTCGAATAGGATTATGAAAAATGAATTATGAATGAAGTATGAAAATAACTATCTATAAGTTTAAATTAAGCAAGGATAATAACTTTGTGTAGCCCTTAACATTTTAAGAATTTACTTGAGTACAAAGGCACAAAGAAAGCATTTTAGATAAGTTATACCACTCAACATAAATCCTTCTAAAAGTTTTTATGTTATGATTTATCAATTGANCTATAAGTTTAAATTAAGCAAGGATAATAACTTTGTGTAGCCCTTAACATTTTAAGAATTTACTTGAGAACAAAGGCACAAAGAAAGCATTTTAGATAAGTTATACCACTCAACATAAATCCTTCTAAAAGTTTTTATGTTATGATTTATCAATTGATTGTTTAATTACATAAAAATAGGAGTGACAGATGTATTTTACTAGTCGAAGAAAGGTTTTCTAGACCTTTTCTCTTTTAACAATTGTGATAACTTTTCGAAAAAGAAATAACGGTGTAGTCAAAATAACAATTGCTGTATAGCGGCTCCTTTCGTTGATGCATATGTTAATTCAGCTACTCTATTAATCCACGATATGTTGTTATCTATATTTTCTATGTGCGGATGTTACTACACTGAATAAGTATGTACCAAAGGATATAATTATTGTTTCACTCAGAAGCAGAGGAAGTTCTGTGCTTTGCATTTGAGCGGCCAGACCTCCGATGCCGGACTGAACCTGTAGTATTTTTAGAATTCGACATTCTGACTCGTCATAATGTGTCCTAGAATGAGTTCATTTCGTTAATGACAGGTTTAATTTTTTCAAGAGAAAAATTATATAAACCATGACCGATCCTTTGTTTAAATATATTGAAAAGCAATAGGTGCTTGTTAGAAAAGCAATAAATTAAGACCAACGTAATTGTTATGTAAATTAACATGTCGATGCGGAATTAAGTAGTGGATCCAGTTAAAAACGGCAGAAAAATCATACATCCTTTGGAATATCTTAAATGATTTCTCGAAGAATTGACTAATCTCATATTCTATGACAAAGCCTCGGTTTCAACCGTATGTACCCCAATATTAATTTCTACATTTGCTCTTACCAACTCACGACAGTGCTGTACTGTCAAACTCTGAAGTGAAGAGAAAAAAAATTGAGTCATTTTTTTTACATTATTTTATTGATTTTTTCAGATAATTTTATTGATAATATTTTTTTTATTTTTTGCGTCATCAAAATCCGGGCCTTGTTTATATTGCTCACTGTCCGCGCAACTATCAGTTTAAAAACAAATGAGAACAGCGGTAAAATTTAATCATTTTTTATATTTACATGAAATTTGCACTTATCCATTCGGTACCTGACATTTCCCGACAAACCCAGCATCTCTCCTTGTTAATTCCCTGATCCAAATAATGGTCTGCAGACGTTATGGTCAAAATCATAAGTCAAGCTATCAACTTCAACAGGACCGGAAGGTACCCAAGGGGTTCGCGGAGGTTAGAGCTCCACAATTTCTAGGACTCCTCACTAGGAGGAGACGTGGCCAGCATCTCGCTCCGGTCGTTTTGATCCCAGGATAGACCGAGTACACATTTAACAACAGGCTGAGTAGATCCGGGAGTCGGTCTGGATGTTGAGGCGTGAAGATAAATCCTCAACCCACCGGGGAGGGATCGAATCCTGGTCATCCAGCCAGCAACTCAGCGCTCTACTCCTTAGTCTGACCTCATGGTCTAAACTAAATGAAGAGAAAATAATGTGAAATTACATAATTAATATGTTAAAATGATTACAGACCGAACAAATTTTTCTGGTAAATTGTATGAACAAAAACTCGTTTTCTAGTTAACTAAACCTTTCATGTAAATATAAAAAATGATTAAATTTTACCGCTGTTCTCATTTGTTTTTAAACTGATAGTTGCGTGGACAGTGAGCAATATAATAAACAGGGCCCGGATTTTGATGACGCAAAACATAAAAAAATATCAATAAAATTATCTTAAAAAGTCAATAAAATAATGTAAAAAAAGACTCAAAATTTTTTTCTTCACTTCAGAGTTTGACAGTACAGCACAATACTTACTTCTGTAACGTTAGAACTGAAATTAAAAATTAATATTAATTTAAATTCTCAAATTAGTATGTTCTAGTAAGATGAACGTATACAAAATCTACCTTATACAGAATTATTGCAGTAGGTAACCAGCAATATGCGCAGGTTCTCGAAAGTTAGGGAACGTCTACTGTCGGATATTTCATTATTACGCTGTGAGAAAGTCCTTTCCACTTCCGCTGATACAACTGAAGCATACTTGAAATACTCTAAATCAGTGGCAGTGAGATCTTCTTCAATGCAGGAACTATCAAATGTTTCACCGGTTAGCACTCGAGAAATGCGACGTGTTTTGTATCTAGAGTTTTTATCAAGAACATTTCCCACTTTCTTAGATACCCTTCTTTCAACTTATCCCCCTATACTTTTCAAATCAGATGCAATTTTGTTAACTAGAGTTTCAGAACTTTCCAGACTTACACCTTTCTCCCGTACACGTGTAATTCCTTGTGTTAAGCAACTGAAATTTGCCTTTATGAAGGCCAGCTTCCTTCAATTTTACTGTTTGAAAATAGTGTTTTATCAATTGCAGTAGCACCGTTAGAATTCAGTCTTTCGATAACACGTTTCACCAACTAGAAATGATAGCAATAATAAATTGTTGAATCTATCCAGGTGCCCCATCGGGTGATGACAGGTTCTGTTGAAGTGTACTAGAAGAGCAGTTTACCGGAGGGAGTCTTGACAAAACGTTTCTTCGTTTTTGACTCTAGGCAATCCACTTGAGAAAAATGTGTTATAACTTCCTCTGCCACCCTATGCATAGCGTGTGCTAAGCAAGTAATGTGCACCATTTTCGGGTAAAAAGCGTGTATTGACTTTCCTGCTTTCACAATGTATGGCGTCAGAGACAAAAAGCAAGTCGCCGTCATTTCTGCTACCCTCAGGCCACAACAAAAACATACATTTTTCAAAGAATCTACGAATTGTGGAGTTTCTAATACCTCACTTGCGAACAGAAACACTTCACCTGTTCCGTCGATCTCCAATATCCCAATGATAATGTTAGCCACGAAACGATTTTCTACATCACTCGTTTCGACAATGGATACAAAAATCTTCATTCCATGTACTTTTCCTTTTACCTTGATTCCATGTACCTTGTTAATAGTGTTGTCGTAACATTATGACAGGTGGTTCATCCGAAGAGTTGATTCGTCTGGGATAGGTAGTCCGAAATGTAGTTTCAGAAAGCTCTTCAATTCAGCATTGTTCAATGTTCAAAGTGGGATGTTTGCAGAAATTAAAGTTTTACAAAAGTCTATAAATATCTGACGATTTATTCTCCTTCATGGACACACTTTGTTGCTGTAAAAGTTGCGTGGATTTCTTCTTACTTGCGAGTTGCACGCATTCGTTGAATAATTATTTTCTATATTTTTTTATTGTTATTGTAGTATTATTTTTCTATCAAATTACTCAAATACAAATCTCCAAATAAAAATATCATTTGATCACAAGAAAAAATATTTTTAGATTCACAGTAATATATGCATATGGTTATCACTACCCACATGTTGCCGAACAGTGAATTTTCTTTCGATTGATATCTTTGTTTCGCGCGTCTTACAAAATAACACATCACCGTTCGCAGAGAAAACATCATCACCAAATTCGGACACAATTTGTCGTAAATGACAAGATTTAGATGGGTTTATTTTAGACATGGCTCAACGAAACTACGAACACTGTTAATAGATCTTAAATAATATATTAAAAATAGTTGTTAAATAATTTAATAATTTTAGTTCATCTAATTTCTTAAAAAAGAAAGACAAGGGCCAGAAGAGGGATAAAAAGCAAAAAAAAAAAATTATGTGAGAGCAATACATACTACACAAGGATTAGAAGATGACATGTCATCAAAATCCGGGCCCTGATAATAAATATATAATCATTCGTAATTTTGGAATAATTAGTTCAAAAATTGTTTCAAGTCATTCAGTTTAGTTGAAAATGTTAACTTAATGTCAAACTCATTGTTGATTAATTTCGACCTTCCATCTGTTTCAGATAGTGTTGTTACGATTTTCTCAATGTACATTAATCAATCGCTTTTAATGAAATCATCGAAGCTGGAATTTATACGCGCCGTATGTTTCACTTAAATGGTTGACGTGGTTAAATCGCGTTTTCGGATGATGAAAAATTTGGCTCGAGTACCATTCTTATGTGAAACGCAAATGTTGTCAAATAATCTCCCTAACTCTTGATGGAAACAACGGTAGCTTTTCCACGCAGTCCTCGACATTACAGATTCATAATAATGTTTACACGACCATAAAAAATCATTTTCAGTTGACNTGTGATTTTGCCTACATTCTATAAATCCAGGTCAATTTTTTTCATTTCCGACTCTAATATATTTAAAAAAGATATGCCATTAATTTCAGTCACTCAATGAAGAAGTGGAGCTTTAAGAGAGTTGATCATTTTTATTTATTTTTGTAGAAAGATATTAGACGTATACGATATACATTGAAGATAAAAAGAACATTGGTGAAACTACGTTCTGCGACGTGCTTACGTTTCAAAAAGAACTGTGAAGCAATTGAAATTTTCTGCGCTCTCAGATCGAATTGTCCTTTTTGTACTTTGTTAAGATGGAAATGTTGTATTTCTTCTTTTTAAAGGATATTTATTCCAATAATAAATTAGTAGATATTAATTCCTGAATCTTTGTATTAATTCCATTTTTATATTTCACGACAGCCCTGTCCAACCTTTCTATATATATGAATGCATTTGACATTAGTCAGACGACTTAATAGACACATCTATTAAGATATGAGCGCACGGTCGTCTTGTGACATGATGATGATGATGATAATAATAATAATAATAGTATACACCACTTAAAATCCGAGGTCTAAAATGATACGACCTGTGAGTGAACAGGATTAGGACCACTATTGACCTCACCGAGCTACGTGAAACTGTCTGTCGACTTCTAAAATATTTTGAAGTAATAATGAAAACATATTCCTAAATGTTGAAATGTATGGGAAGTACCAAAATTGTATCAGTCATAAGAGATATGACTTCTTAGTTTTTATTCCATTTATATATGGCTTGGAATACATATCAAATATTTAATTAATTTTATTTAATATCACTTCAGCTTGCAGTGAACATTCGAATTGTAAGTTTATGTTCTTTAGTAAACGCGGATGCCTGACTGCAACTATTAAATGTTTACTTCCTTTGTTTTTCTTCTGCTGGTGAGTCATGATTTACTGTACTTATTTATAACTCAATGAATTGGAATAGGAACAAGATGGTTTCTCGAATTAGTTGAGTAAAATGGCACGTTTTTTTTCCTTTCCCCCCTTATTTTAACCCCATATTTTATACGGCATTTGCACATAAAAATCGTAACCGTGGTTATGACAAAACTATTTGCTGGATATTAATCACAGTAATGCTATTTTAGGAGACATTTGTTTGATGCTCTGAGCGCACCCGGTAACGGTTTCAACATAACTCAAAGGGCATTAGCTCGGGACTCCGATGCTATGAAATAAAATGACACAGTTCCTAAAAAGAAGTATATTTATGGAATACAAATAAAATCACGGAAGTTTGCAACGAGCGTAAAAAATCGCATTGCGGGTAAATATCTCGAGCCGTGAATTAACAAAAAAAAATGAAATGATGGAAAAGCGTGAGTATTGAACAATGTGCAGTTAATGAAGGGAGGGATGGCTCATGGATGCCTCTCATTTCGATGTTTATGGTGGTTTGGATGTGTAAACAATGCGGTGGAAGCGTGTAGCCGTCGCTGTCACCACTGCTTTGTGACGGAGGGTTGGGGGTGATGAGTTCTGCTCGACTGTGAATGCTGTTGCTGCTGCGGGACAAATTCACCAGTCGCCCGCCCGAGACAATTATGCGTGACCCTGTTTGGCGGAGTTATCTGTCGGAGTAATCGCTTTCTATGACGTAGAGAAGCTATGACACTTCTGCAATCACCATTGTTCTCATCGAATTGTTCTTCCATTTAAAAACATTAATTTCGATCATAGAAAACTGTGGTTATTATTCTATTGTATTATTTATTTGTAATAATCTTGAATTTAAAGTTATTTTAATTCTTCCGATTTTCCGAATAATCTATTGTTCCATAACAATGTGTGCTTGTGAACCATTTTTTTCTTTTATTTAATACAAATTTGTTGGTATTTTGTTAATATGATAACACGGTGCTAACTTTTTATTTTTACCTTAGATGTGTGCTAAATGTTAAATCCTCCTTTGCCTTAGGGTATTTGATCAGAATTGATGTGATTCACTTGCTTACTTTCGGAGAATAGAAGAGTAAATTAGTTTATTGTCCTCCACGAGGTCATACGCAGTTTGTACTGCTTTCTTGACAATAAAATTTATTTTTTATATTTTTCTTACAGACGTGTCTTCGTTATTATTTACCTCTGCAAAGTTTGGTACCACGCATTGCTTGTTACTTGACACCGTCTTCACCTTTATCACATATAATTAAACTGAAATAGTATTATTTACATTGTTATTATAGACGGGAACGATTACAAGTATGCGTATTTGTATCGTAGACATTTAAGGAGACACATAAATACTTTCGGATCCTCTAATGGATTTAGAAATAAAATGGGATAAGTAATATGGTCTACATTGGTTATAATAATATTCGGGGATTGTATATTATTAATTCTTGGTACAATCACTTTAGAACTATAATGACTATTTCGTTCTTGTTTTATTTAAGTTAGAATAATATATTTTAATTTTGTAGATACTTAGATATTAATTTCATGTTTCTCAAAATATTTGGGTTACCTCGGCTAACCAACCCGTAGAATGGAGAAAAATTGAATTTCCTATTCTAAAGAAAACCAGTGGTGGCTGTATGGGGTGGGGCTAAGGGGGGTGCCCATTGGACCTGAACTCTTTATCAGATAAAATTGAAGTTGATAAATGGCATACTTTGTAAAAATCTTACCAGATTAATAATTGTTATTAGTTACAATTGTTGTTATAGTTAATTATTAATTTGATGGATTTTATTTAAAGGTAATATTTATGAAATTTGTGTTGTAAAACCATAACTTTTAAACAAAATGCTCCCCGGTTAGCCCCCCCCCTTTATACGGTTTACATCCGCCAGTGAGAAAAACAATATAGTATTAATTTTAATTTATAGCTGAGGTAACATTCTCTATACTGGTAATTCACTATCATCTACTGCGTAAATTTAAATTTACGTGAGAATCGTGTGCTTATTGTACTTCATAGTGCCTCTCATTGGTCTCTCTTATCATTTTAGAGGGGAAAATTAGACCCAGATTACATAAGGAAAAGCAGGAAAATCTCATTGTAATTGTGTAATTTCTCCAGAAACGATATATGAATATATGTTGTGGGATAGAGGTAAAACAACATTTAGGCTCATCTTTAAACACATCTAGATTTAAATTACTTACTCGTATTTAAATTACCCTTCTAGAGCTTCATATGATGCTTTCAGTGATCCCCGCACGATTGTTGAACCGATGACCAAGACAGTGGCTAGACGTACAGAGTTGTGTTTTGTGATCGGTTGTTCATGTTTGCAGACGCCTGCAGCTGACGTTTTCATTTACTGGGTTGTATCCTCATTTTTTTTCTGGAAAAGCAAAATACTTTTGCGTATATCAGTGGGAAAAAACTATTGGCAAAGCTGACTCTATGGAATATTCGTCGGGTTTCGGAACACCTTCCTGTATTTCATTCTGGTCGATATACAACAAAGGAAATTTAATGCGATGAGCATCAAACATTCGATTAATTGTTCTGTATCGATACGTATTTTTTTCTCGTCTTCTTCCTGGTTTTACTGAACGGTATGTATAGTTATTTATTCACTTTATGACTTTCAGCGAGAATCAGATCTTGTGTCTTGCTCCTCCTCCAACTTCGCTTTGGATGAAGCAATTGGGAAGGAGAGTGGTGGGGTTGTCCAGGAACATCTGTTTCTGAATTGACATTGGTGTGGACAGGGCGAGGACAATCTCAGTTAAAATCTTCAATCTGTTTAACCGTGGGGAGTATCGAACTCGGGCATTGAGAGTAAAGATTCCACCTTTACCCCATCGATGTTGGTGACCACTGACTATCCACAAACCATTTTCTCATACATTTTTTTCTAATGAAGGAGAAATAAGTTATAACGAAATTTTCGTGTCGATTAAGTCAAGTAATTTTTACACCAACTCGAATATGAATAATTAAAATTATTGTACTCTTCTGCAGAAGAAATATAAATTACTGAAATCTATTTTTTTGTTCTCGCAAAATTAAAGAATTATTTTTAATAGAAACAACTTTGAAAAATAGATTAGTACACTCTACTAGCTAAACAGGATGGAAAAGTTTAATCAAGTCAAAACCTCACTTAGAAATTGGGAAAAATACATATATTAATGTTATTGATTGTAATAATAAAGAGCCTGAAGTTCTTAAAACTACTGAATGTAAAATGTCATATAATAAAAAAATATTCAAAATAAATTTTTAATGTAATTAGAATATTAGTAACTTGTTAGTTTTTTAAAACTTTTCATCGTATGAGAATTGCAAATAAATACTTCTACTAAATATTGAACAAGTATATTAATATTATTTTTTATTGTGTGATGATTGTAGGTGTAACTCAGACTGTCACACAGGTTACTTCTCCTCCTGCTAGATACAGCTATCCTGCATTACTAATATACATTTTATATGTGACGACTTACCTTGTGATTCAAAAAATCAATAAATCAGAAATTGAAATACAGAGTACTCATATATTCTATTGAAGACTGCTTTTGGGACCTTCCAATAAATTCGTAAACGACTTTCGTAAACCGAAAATAGAGTATAACATATACTCTATGACAACATAGCGAGAATTTCGTAAATGTACCCTGTTTGATTTGAACAGAGTTTGTTTGAATTCCGAGTATCCACATTCCGGCAACTGTAACCACTCTGTTCCGAAATGGCTGTTGGATGTCAGCTCTAGTCGTTTGGAGAGCAGTGTAGTCATAGTGACTGTTCGTTTGCGACGTAAACTGAATGCCTTTGGTTTTGGTTTCCTTGTAAATATTATTTCCCCGTAGTGATCCAATCGAGTATTTTCTTCGATATTTGGAATTGACCGGAGCGGAGGCTGATATGTCATTGAATAGGGTGTGCTCACACCCTTGTTGAACCTGTGTTGGGTAGTATTAGTGAGTGGATGAGCATGGTTTCGTGCAAATCTAGGAGTCGTTATACTAACAACAGTGTATGGTCAGTCGTCGTCTTAGTTACCCACCGCGTATTGGCTAAGGGAATTAACATGTCAAAGAAATGCATACCCCGAATTCGGCCAATCGAATATTGAACACGAGATGATCTTCTAATGTTTTAATTTATTATATTACAAGCAACCCGTCCGTGTGTTTTTGGTTTGTTATACTACCTCTTCTTTGTACTTTAGAATTATCGAAAATTGGCGAGTATAAAATGTTTGCTTCACGTGGAGCATCTCCATCGCCGGATAGCGCGCCTGTCGAATACTTGCTCGTGGCCACTTACGGCGTGACGGCGGGAACTTGTAAAACGCTTGTAAAATCTAAACTATTCGTCCAAATTTTACTATTTAAAGATAGTTTTCACCTTTCTTACATACTCAGAAAGATTGCATTTCATTTCATAAGGATTTCTTTCTACGTACTTGAATTACTCTCTTCAGTTGAAATATTATTAAAACCTTCCTTTCGATAATATAGGTTAACCTTTGTCGATAGACATGTGATGTTGATGTCTTTTTTTTAGAACTCTTTTAGACGAACAATTGCCGTGCATAGTTGTCACCTATCTCTAACAATGTAAAAAAATTTCTCCGAAGATGGATTTTTCCGCCTTTCACTAATGTCGTCATACCCTATCAAGTGTTTTTCCTAACGTAACAAAATACATACTAAAACCTTTCCTTAAAACATACCTACTAATAAAAAAAATAGCCACTTAAATCAGTTTAGTGGTTTCTTGAGTTTTAAGAGGAGAGACATGCTTGCAGACGGACAGGTGTGAAAGTTACTTTGTTTGTATAATTATTAAAGAAGAGATTTACGATGCATGAAGTTATTGATTGATCTCAGAGAGAAAAACAGTGTGTTGATTGTTTACGTAGACAAATTGGCCGATCATTCCAGACATCTGTAAATCATGAGGACCTACTGCTATAATTTAGAAATCATGTAAATGACGAAAAGAAATTAAATTAGAATGGCAAGAATTAAAATAATTTTACGAAATTTCATGACATCGACTGACTTGTGTGAAAACAATCATCGACTGTTCTTTGAAGAGGGGTAATTTATCGATTACTCTACATTCAGAATTTCACCTCAATTCTCTTTGCGCTTAAGGGTCATGTCATCAGATTGTTTAACGTTGTTCGCTACTTCAGCGACCTCGGCAATTTGTTTGTTCCTTCTAGAAGGTTGTGGGTTCATACCTCAGATTTCAATTTTAACATTACTCTCACTCTGATTTGTCTATTATTATTATTATATTAATTGTCTATTCTATGTATAAATATCACAAAGTGGTCCCAAGGATATAATGATTTTTTTTTTGCTTAAAATTACAAACATATTGACATTCTATTAGTATTATAACTCGCAGCTAACTTTTTATCTTATCTAGGAATTTTTGCTGATTTTTTTTTTGAATCCGCCTCTGCCTTAGGGCCCTTGATCGGAATTGATGGGATGGTCCCTTGCTTGCTTCCGGAGAGTAAATTAGTTTTTTTTCCTCCACGTGGTCATACGCAGTTTGTACTGTTTTTTGACAATAAATTTATTTATTTTATAACCTGAAGAGGACGCCAGAACCTTAGCCTCGAAACGTTTTTGTTGTGAACCATAGTGAATTGTGAATTTTAATTAATTGTTACGTGATTATGTGATATATTTATATCAGTGGTGTATAAATAAATTAATTGTCTTTAATATATATGCACGCAGAATACAGTGTAATACCAGAGATGTTTGTCGATATGTTGCGTGATCTTTTGATCATTCGATACAGCGCTGCCCAACTGATCTTCACCCCCTCTGCTCATTTTGTATAAACTTTCACTCTTTCGATCGATCGCACAGAGACGAAATGGGGTTTGGCAAAATATTGCTCGACGAAAAAGGCTAATCGATCAGATTTAATTATTTATTTATTTGTAATGCGGTATCTTTATTCTCATCAACAAATTTATAGTATTTCAAGCTGTAAAATTTAATAGTATATTTCTCTACTTGTAAAAAGAATTTGTAATATTTTTCATTACAATAAAATGTTTTCGTACTGTAATGTATCACGGTGTACTTCCAAATACAATTTTCTATTTTCTTTCAACGGACATATCACGTCAAATATTAATTTTAACGACTTACATTCATAACAGAAAGTTGTGCTCCTCAACGGTTGATGAAAAATTTGATGTAATATGTACTCTAACTCGCATAAAAAAAGTTCAGTTGTACAGAGCTGATCTACTATATACAAGGATAATGTTTGTGGGCTATGTAAACCAATGCCATATGATGAATATTTATCAAAGTTGGTGAAATTGTGTGAAACGTGTAGAATAGTCAGAGAGCTATTTAAAAGTATTACCCATAGCTTGCATCACTTCTGTTAACTAATTAAATATGGCAGATTCGATTATCCGCCTAGTGTGATCGGTAAATGTAACTCAAATAAAATTCTATTTGCGTATATTACGTGGTTGTTTGTGTGACATACACGAAGATTTAACACGATGCGGTACGAGCCTGTATTTGCCCTCACATCTGTCTCCGGTACCCCTGAAGGTAATGACCTTCTGGACCGAGCCGTCGAAGGCTGCCTCGCGCCAACTGTTTGCATGCGTTTCCCCGCAATCAACGGGACCTTAGAACTAATTTGCGCCGATGGCCGCAGGGAGCGCCAATGTCAACGGTGGAATTGTGATCGGTGCCTTGAGGTACTCCTGCGGTGAATTCAGAGAAACATTTTAATATCGTGAAGGGAATTTTAGATCCACGTTTTGCTATACCAATAAATCGTAACTTACACTATTATCGTTTTCGTAGCTTCCCATACTTTTCTATATATTTCGTCAATTAATTTTATAAATGAACTGAATATATCTTGTTGTATTTTAAATATGTGTATATTATACTTCCTTAATCTAAAAATATTCGCAATTAAACCGCACCTTATGACGATTAAAGGGGATATTTCCATTGCACTTTTCTGGTGAAACGTTTGAAACCTATTAAAATCAAGAAGTTTTGCTTTCGTGATGAAAAATGTTTATCGGGTAGAAAAATGTCATCCGTATTTAATAAATTGTTGTATGGTAAGAAATAAATGGTGAAAATGATGGGGGTGAATTTAAAAAAATATTTTGTCTCATGAACGTGCTCAATGTTTTGTTTTTTTGTTATTGTTTTTTTTACATTAGCGAGCGAAGCAATTTGTGTTTCATGAAGCGAGTAAATCATTTAATTAATTAGTTTATTGAGAAAAGTTGTGTTTTTTAGTAAAAATCATTCACCTTTTTATTTGGAACATCTTTTTCACGAACATACCATTCCCAGTTAATATAGTTGAATGACGATATTGCAGGGAATTTAAAATGCATAAAATCATATCATAGAAATATGTTTATCGGCACTTAACCGAAGGAGTAAGAAAAGATTTACGAGTAATCAAATTACGAACGAAAAGTTTCTATCCTTCACGAATGTTATTAAAAATAAGTATTAAATAAATACCGAAAAACGTAGGAACTTTTATGGACGGATATATATTTTCGAAAAAATTTATAAATTTTTGTGCATAAAAAGTCGTAAAATTTGTATTATTTTGTCAATTCGACTACACAATGGCCATTAATTGTAGTATAAATAGTTATGAAAAATAAGTGTATCAATTTTAAGCAGTTGAATTTAAGCAGTTGAATGGGCGTGTTTTTATTTTGCGAAGAGTCATAACAGTACGTGTGTCTATGAGAAAGTTAGCTAAGGGTATACTTATTGCATTTTCCGCGTCACCTACCCCTACCCTTATGCGTAGGGTGAGTGAGGTGAGGTCATATCTGAACCTGGATGCGGAGTTTCTCGATGGAACAGGAAACGTGTGTGTCATGTGACCAACGCAGTAGCAGCAGCAACGGGCGCGCCCTAGCGGATGTGCACGCCGCCGCGCCCGGAAGTGACGTCATGCGTGAGGGAGTTCCCGCCCTGGAACATCCCCAGCAGGGGCTCGAAATGGCGGGATGTGATTGCAATGCACGATGCCTCGACGGAATTGCATAGGGAAGATACACAAACCTTCGAGAGCAAAAGCGCATGGTCTCCATTTCGATTCGAAGTTCAAGAATATAACAAAAATAATTGTTATCAGGGATGGATTTCAGCCGGAACGGCGTTCTGAAACCTCTGTCAGATGAAAATGTAGTTTCAAAACTGTTTAATTAAAAATTCGCAGGATGCTGAAGAGTTTGATTTACAAAAAAAATAGATTTTTCTTTCAATTATTTTGTACATTTTCCGATATTTAGAGAAATAAAAATTTCCTTCATGTGCTGGCTATCCAAGTTAAAAGTACACCTATATGTGCCATATTTATTTCTTTTTCTCTGGATACAAGATTTTGATTTTTTTTCTCTTAATTCAATGCTTTTTGTTTTACTCTGCGTAATATATTAACTTTGTTTCTTCCCATAATATTATGATATAATAAAATACACTGAGCAATAAAATCCCAGATAGATAGATATATTATATAAGTTTGGTGTTCAGTTATTTAGCTGTAGGATGCTAATTGGTTGTCAGTAGGGTACTTCATAAAATATACTTGAACAATTCATTATTTAAATAACTAATGATTTGATATGTCAATTTAAACATTCAATCGAACAATAATATTTCAATGAATAAAAAAAAAGATTAAGAAACAAAAAAATAATTAGAATAATGAATAAATGAATTTTTTCGTTCCGGTGTTACCTCAAATTTTGCAAATCCAGCCCTGATAGTTATTATTTCACTATATTACATTTTGTTATGCAATATAAATAAACTTTATTGTCAAAAATGCAGTTGCAAACTGCGAATGACCACGTGGGGGGCAATAAACTAAGTTTCTCTCCGGAAACAAGCAAGGGGTCACCCCATCAATTCCGATCAAGGGTCCATTGGCAGTGGCGGATTTAATATTTATAAAAGAAATTATTTAATAAATACGTACTGTTATCCATTTATTATTCCAAAATAAATTGTATATACATTTTTTTAATATTAGAAACAATTTGTAAATTAATCATTTAACGCACGTCTTGCTCTTTATGCGTTCCCAAGATTGTTGTTTGAGGTACTATTAAGCCCATTCGTTCTTTANAAATTAATCACTTAACGCACGTCTTGCTCCTTATGCGTTCCCAAGATTGTTGTTTGAGGTACTAATAAGCCCATTCGTTCTTTACTAGTGATTAATCCTAATGGGTAATACAGGTAATATCAAACTGATAAACGATTCTCAGAAAAGGATGCAGGATAACTGGGAAAAGTAAAGCAATAATATGAAAGCTGTTTGGCTTCGTATTTTAGATTTGAAATTGAACATATCGAATAAAAGTATTGTTGGTACACAAATACAAACTTTGGCGTGATTACTGGGTTTGTTTTATCCGTAGATATCGAAGAGCAGAACGTCACTGACAGAGGGAAAATGTGCTGTCGACACAACAATTAATATACTTAGAAACGTGTTGTAAGGATTCGAAATCGTATTTGGAAAGAGAAACTATTTGCGAAATCGAGAACAAGATCTGAGTCAAAAAGTTTTCTAATCGCCTCATCACTGCGTAATGATCCATTTTAGAAAAAAGTTCTTTTTTTCTTTTCAGTCTGATACATACTAGGTAAATGCAAGTTTCTTTCTCATTTATTTACAAAACATTTTATATTTTTTAAAATTTCCAAGTAATTTCAATTTTATGTAATTTTTTATTTAACTGACAAAGTTATTTCTACGATAAGTCTGACGTAGGTAGCGACTAAACGTTGAACCAATCAGCAGCGAAAATGTAATTGTCTCATTTGTAGCTGTGATTGTTTTGTTTCCAGTTAGTTTATAAAAATGTACACCAATATAATTATTGTTTTACTAAATGCAGTAATAATGTTATAGCAATTATATCGTGGGCTCTATAATATGGAATTAACGACTGCAAACTGTTAACGTTCTCTCATTATAGAAATTGGATGTTCAAATCTGATTACGATTATTTTTGTGGTCGTCGTTTTTTTTCTTGATATCTCTATGCATATAAGTGATGTAACTTTCTTCCTCTGGTAACACGATTTAAGTTTAATTATAGCGAAGGAAATTCAGGGACATTTATTTCATCCATTTTAAGGCGGCGGCTCCCGATACGACATGTTTCATCTCGTGACATGCATTTCAAAATTGATTACTGGTTTTAAATTATTATAAAAAAACTCAGTGAAGAGAGTTTATGAAAAAGCAGGAAATCGTATCATAAAAACTTCCCGTTTCCCGTGTCATAAAAGCTTCGACTGCTAATATTTCTTTTCTTCCTACTTTCCAATTATACTCAGTGTGTAAGGAGAGTATTGTAATTGGCCATCAAAAAAATTGTGGATATCTCTTCGGATCTTTGCGAATTGACTCCAGGAGAATCTATTTTCAAATTTTGGCGACGACGTCCAATGTTGTAGGTGTGTGTGTAAGTTCCCCTAAGAACTCACGAACAATTTGATGCATCAAAACAAAACTTGAGATTTCACTTTGAGTACAATGTGAATATTTCTGGACAGCTCTTAGCGACTTCATTTACACATCGCGCTCCACTTTATATTTCTTAAAATTCAAAATTTCGAAAGTAAGCATAGATGTATTTTGATTGGACAGTTAATTCTGCGTATAGATTGCTTTACCGTATTCCTGTACGTCGCTTTTTTTATAGTTAAAGTCGTAGTTTTGAATAAAGGATTACGGATCACATCATTTAAAAGTAATATTTTATCGCCAGCTTTTCTTCCTGATTTATTTCGTTTCTTTCGTGTTTAAACTATTAAACCTTGTGTTATTGAAGCCGAAGAGGGTCAATGGGAGTTCTTAAAATACTGGTTCGGACTCGGCCATGAAAGTGTTCGCTTGGCGATAGTGCGAATAACGTCCATTATAAATTCCGTGGTAATCCTGGAAGCGCCATAAAAATGCGTGTTCGATAGCATCCTTGTCCTACCCTCGCTATAGCTGTGCGTTGGGAGGAAGGGAGGGAGCGCAGAACGGAGCCATGTGGGACTCCCCGCAGCGCGCACTTCCTACTTCGCGTCTCGCCTGCCTGCGCCCCTTTTCCCCGCCCTGGGGCACCCCGCGACCACTCCACGGCTTTTCGACTCCACCTACATGGGACTATAGACTCATTTACGTTTCAATATTAATTGGAGCCCCTCCTGTGGCTAACGTGTTAACGTGTTCGCTCTCCACCAAGTCACTCTGGGTTCTGTTCCCGGGGCCAGAAAATATTTTGTAGCTTTTCACATTAATGTCCCAGATTATATAGCAGTGCGAAACCTCTTTCTTCTTTCCACCGTAGTGTACCTCATATTACATACCTAGTGTCACCAACTCTTACTATTACTAACTACCACGAGGGCCAAGTTGTTAGTAGACGCAGCTAACCAGCTTACCTTTTAATAATAGCCCTACCACCCACCTCCTGCCACCCCATGTAGATAAACTTCAATAGCACGCCATATTTCCCTTTACAAATACTATAATAAACAATGAATACATTAATTATGTTATGTTGAATGAAAATGGGAGACGGGGCCGAGGTTCGAACTCGGGACCTTGAGCTTAACGCGCTCATGCGCTTACCAACTGCACCATCCCCTTCGCCTCCCGGGCCAGTCCTCCATTAACATTCAACTTGGTCGGTAAGCGCATGAGCGCGTTAAGCTCAAGGTCCCGAGTTCGAAACTCGCTCCCGTCTCCCATTATCATTCAACATAACATAATTAATCTGTTACCTGACGGCGAGGTTCATCGCAATTTAAGAGATTTCTATGTGTTAATGAAGTATATCAAATATACATTTCATCAAAGAATCGTGCATTAATGCTTTCACTACCCCTCATTGATGTGTCAATCTAATCCGTCTCCTCAATTGTACGTACAATATATCGACTTTATTTCCAATAAATCAATACCAAATCGTATAGTTTTGTCATTTTGGAATACTCTCATAGGATTCAAGTAAGTATATTTGTGAATAGTTCGTGGGATTCTTCAAGATAATTTGAGAATTAGTTTCATTTTCATGTGAGTCGTATAGTTCTGTTAGTTACAAACGGAGGTATACTGACGGAAATACATGGAATGTTATTGCTATTAATTTTTTTTCTTTTCTGGTAGAAAGTCTCGTGAAAAACCTTTTGTTATAATTTTTTAATTTAAATTTTGTTCTCAAAGGAAACCCGTGGTCCTGATCATACTGCTATATTTTCTTGCTATCATCCACTTATTATTCGCGACATGCACTGTTTGTAATACTACGCCCACAGCAGTCTCACGCTTCATTAGTACGTACCTTGGCGCATAGTCGTAAAAGATACGTTGCCCAAGTTATTTGCCAATATTGTGGATGGCGAAATTCAGCAGGTATTTTAATATTCTCATAAAGTCACAAAAAGCTACTGACGTCTCTCAGCACAATGCTGCAAATTTATATCGTTCGCAGTATTATACGAACGGCTCCGGATGTGATTTACGGGCAGAACCGAACAAAAAAAAAGTCTCTGAAAAACTGGGCTGTGTTTGGTTACATTCCTCTGGCCGAGCAATATTTTGCTCGCTTTTGTCAATACCTTCGTCATTTAAGCGATGCGAAAATATGTCTTTACCAAAGGTTTGTCACTTTTTAAGAGTACATCTACAAGACAAAGTTAGCTTCCAATTTCCATTTCTGCAGTTAGGAACAATGTTCGTGACATGCTCGAAATTATTTTTTCCCGGGAAATTTATTTCTGTTTCGAGAATGATATATCGAAGAGAAAGTACTTATCGATGCATGATCTAGATATTAGTTGACGTATTAACGCCTTTTCATTAACGCTATTATCGTGTTCTGTTGTACTGATATGATTCATGTAACCAAATACTGACCAATATTTTCTACCGAAATGACAAATTGCCGCACAAAAATTACACTCTGCATTTCAAATACTTTGCTTTATCATTTTTATAAAAGTAACGTGTTTATCACGCCACTGACTGTACCTACGGCCCTTGAAAGCCCCGATTGATGCATTTCGAATCGCTCTGTGCAAATATAGGGTGATTCCTCTGTTCTGGATGTATTTCTGATTGTCCCCTGATCCCATCGTTCGCTTCCTTCGGAAGGGAAAATCAGCACCGAAAAACTATATTTGTTTAGTTTCCCCAATCTGAAAAGAGTACGATAAATAAATAAACAAGTAGCTTCTATAAATTTCTTGGCAAATATAAAATACCCGAACTATTTTTGTTTGTCGCATAAATATCTATTTTCTACTACGGATTATTTTTGTATTACACTGAATGTTTTTCGCGTTGTGAGTTTCGTACTTACGATCATGTTTGTTCGATGTTTCTCTTTGTTTAGCTTATCTCTTCTCCGTCTTCAGAGCGCTCTACTTTAAAGTTTTAATTTCGGTTCGGAGGGAAAGGGACGCACTGTGGCGACTTCTTTTCTTCTCGATGTACGTCTCTGATTCGAATCGATATCGCAATCGAGGAGTCGTGAACGGAAAGCGATTGATTTCGAGAGCGAGACACAGCGCTTCACGTGTTCGGTGGTTCCCCGTGGAGGCGACGGTGGCGCTGCTCGCGGCAACAGAGCGAGTGAGCGCGCGGGTGTCGCGTCGCAGTTGTTTGAAGGGAAGGAGGAAATTGGAGCTTGTGTCAACGCACAGGCGAAGTGCGGGAGAAGGAGCAGAAGCTGCATCGGGGGATCCCCTGTGGCTGTCGAAGAAGAATTTGAGACGAAGGCGCTTGTCACCAGCGAACAGAGGAAGAAAGCTGGTGATGGGGTTTGTGACTGCTCATGCATTTCAGTCGGAGATCATTGCGGTTGCTATGGAAACGGATTAAGGGATTGATGAAAAGCTTGAGGTTATGGATGACACTCTGTTGCCTTTTTGTCTTCACGGATATTCAAAATAAGACACTTGAATTCTATTAAGGAATTATATCCGTCAAAGCAAGTACGCTAAAGTACCTACAAAAAATGTATCAATTGATAGATTCGACTGTTCCCTATCCAGTGACGATGAATTTTCATGTCCTTACGGCGGAAAATTTTGAATTATTTGCCTTTACATTACTATCAGCTCATAGTGAGAAATTTTTCCAGGACTATGAATTGTTTTTTATCCTGACAGAAGTATCCCCAAAATAATCAACTATAACGTATGGAATGGAAATGGAAACGTAATGACGCTAAGATTTTCAAACTTTGTACAGAAATGGCAACCACATCACGTGACTGAAGGCTATGCGGCCCTTGTCATGGAAAGAAGCAAATGACAATTTAAATTTATTATCAAGTTTTCAAATAACAACATTATTGCCCTCGTCCAACGGTAAAAGCCAGTGAAGCGAATTAATAATCAATTATAACTCCTTTAGTGAATGTTTCCAAGTTTTGTGAGTTGTTGAAAACTTGACTTTAGTCAACGCGAATATATCGAATGACTTTTCGTCTTTCAATGTTTATTATGTTGATTGAATATTTGTAACTACTTGAATGGTTTTGGTTTCCAAAATTGATATGAGCACATAAGAATTCGGTCGTAAAGTTAGAATATTACATATCTTACCAAAGAGCCAACTCAATAATTTATATAAATCTCATAAAAAACAATATACATGCGCGGGAGTTAAATTCGTTTCTTCTTCCTTGCCAGAATTAACGCAGTAAAGAAAGTTTTTTGGAGCCAGAAGAAAATATTTCGAATGATTTATTTGATTCAGTGAGCAATTATATCATTTGATCTTTGAAATTCGTAAGTTCTGATAAGAAAAAAATAGTTTCTGTCGAGTATTATTAATATATCTACTAGATTAATGAGCATATATTCGATTCTTCTTCTTCCTATGGCACTACGGCCCTTTTAGTTTAGCCTTAGCGTCCTTCCTCTCTGTCCTCTGTCTTGTGCCATCTTCCTCTAAACCCATCGACCACAGATCATCTCTAATGTCCATCCACCATAGTTTGAGTCTGTCTCTCTTTCGTTTACCTTCATACTTGTTGAGAAGTACCTATCTCGCAGTTCTTTGTGCACTCATTCTGCATACGTGTCCGTACCACTGTAATCTTCTGGCTTCAATTTCCGCTATTATGTTAGGTGCTTCATACATGTCATAGAGTTCAGATTTATATTTTATTCTCCACCCATTGTCGTCTCTAATAGGGCCAAAGATTTTGCGAGATATTTTTTTCGCAGCACACAAGACTGAGCTGATTTTCTGGAGATTGTCCAGCTCTCACACCCATACGTGACGATTGGTCGAATCGCCGTTTGGTACACCCGTATCTTACTTAGTTTACTTATCAGCCTATATCGTAATACTTTGTGAAGCGAATTCATACTTCTATTTGCAGTAACAATATTATTGTTTATGTCCTTAGCGACGTTATTATTCGCTTTAATAACAGAAACCGAGTACTGAAAATTTTACACCTGACCGTAGGCTTTCCCATTAATAGTGACCAGCTGTGTGGAATCATCTCTTTTATCACTCTAACATGTATTTTGTCTTTGACAGATTAACTTTAAGGTCTGTTTGATCGCCAGCTTCTTCCAGTTCCTCCAACATATCTCCTACGTCAGAGAGGGAGCAGTCTAAAAGGAGAATATCATCTGCATAGATATTGTTTACCTCTATTAAAGATACAACCAGGATTAATTTTTAAATGCCTAATAACTTTTTCCGGGCATAGATAGAATAAAATCGTGGACAGAAAATCTCCTTGTCTGAAGACATTGGTTGTTGTGAAGTCTTGTGAAGTGAGTATTTGTTTTGAATTTGAATTTTACTTTTAGTATTCAAAAGAGTCATTTTAACGAGTCTAATTAATTTTTAGGGTATTCTAAAATCCAATGATATACCATGATATTCAAAAGACTATTTCTATTAATGCTATCATAGGCTTTCTGAAAATCCACGAAGACTTGATGAACAGAGGAGTTAAATTCTAACATTCGTTCCAAAATTTGTCTAAGTGTTGATCTATTTTTCCTGAAGCCACACTGGTACTCGTCAATGCATTCATCCGCATGAGGTTCTAGTCTTTTTCCTATTAATGAACTAAAGATCTAAAAATAGAGAGTAAGGATATGCCTCTATAATTTTGGCATAATATTCGATTCAGGATGTGTTTATACTTCTGGCAGTATTGGACTTTTACTGCCATGTAGTACGGTTACAGGCAATAGCCTTAACTTCTTTACATGTATTACCAGATTTCTCCATCTCCCCCTACATGGATCTTCTCCAAATCCCCCCGGTCGTTCTCTTCCTCGCTGAACATGTGGGTTCCAGTCCAGCGCTTGTCTCCCAATTGCATCGGCAGCCTTTCTAAGAGTATGACATATCCATCTCCATTTTCGTTGTTTTTTAAAATTTGTTTCCTGATAGGTTGTTCCTCAGCCAGTTTCCACAGTGCGTCATTTCTTATTTTTTCAGGCCAGTATATTTTAAGGATTTTCCGTAAGCATCTATTAACAAATGTTTGCAACCTAGATTGTGTGAAGGTATTCCATCTCCATATCTCTGATCCATATAATAAGAT
Source organism: Laupala kohalensis (assembly GCA_002313205.1). Classification (NCBI taxonomy): domain Eukaryota; kingdom Metazoa; phylum Arthropoda; class Insecta; order Orthoptera; family Trigonidiidae; genus Laupala; species Laupala kohalensis. The sequence goes on from NNCF01128365.1 coordinate 267,135, forward strand.
GACTTTAACTACACTTTTGAAGATCTTCATTTTTGTTTTCTGTGAGATGCACTGGTTTCTCCAAATGGGATACAGATTAATAAGTTCTGCATTGGCTTTGTGGATTATATTGAGAACATCTTCATCAGAGCCTCCAGTTTTGATATAACACCACTAAGGTACACATACTTATCAACACTCTCTATTTGTTCATCTGACACTTTCATCTGTTGGTTAGTTCGTGTATTGATTCTAAGTTCTTTCGTTTTAGAGAATTCACTTTGAGCTCTGTACCAGAGGTATCCTTGCACAGAGTCCACTTTTTCCTCCATATCACTAAAACGATGGGTAGGTAGATTCAGATCGTCGGCATAGTCAAGATCCTCCAGCATCTCCATAAGAGTCCATCTAATTCCACGTTTTGACGTTGTTGCCTTCTTCATTACTTCATCAAGTGCCAAAAGGAACAGAAACAGAGATAAAATGCATCCTTGACGAACACCAGATGTTACATGAATTAGTTTGGACAATTTTCCATTGTGGATTACCTGACAGATGTATCCATTGTACATGTCTTGTAGGATATTTACTATTTTGGTGGTATTCTATACCAGTTTAATACCCTCCAGATATTTTGACGAACGAGGGAATCAAATGCCTGTTCAAAATCAATAAACATAAGGTATAGCATGGAGTTCCATTCTAGTCACTGTTCTACAATTATACGTAGGGCGTTTATATGATCCACGCAACTTCGGTTCTTCCTAAAACCTGCTTGTTCCTTCCGTAGCTTCATCTCCAATGAGCCTTCAATATGGTATAAAATAATTCTCGACAATACTTTCCCGGGTACTGACAACAGCGATATGTCTCTCCAATTTTTACATTGCGTTTTGTCACCTTTTTTTGTATTTTAGCTACCAATCCAATCTTCCAATCAGCTTGCACTTTTTCCTGCATCCACGCTTTCCTGATAAGGGGATGCAACATACGTGTTGTCGTGTCAATGTCAGCTGTGAGGATTTCGGGGCATATATTGTCCTTCCCTGGAGATTTCCCATTCTTTGAAGATTTCAGGGCTGCTTTTACTTTGTTTTGACTAGGGCATGCTGTACTGATATCTGATTTTATCAGCTGAGAATTTGGCTCAGATCTATCATTTCCGTCAACTATTGCACCCGATCCGTTCAGCAAGTCTTGATAAAATTCTGTCCATCTGTTCATCTTGTCTTCTCCTGCGAGCAGTGTACCCTCTTTGCTTTTTAGTGGATATGTGTAGTTTTTTCCCGCCAGACAGTAACCGCGTTATTCGATGAAGCTCATTTAAGTCACCTTTACCTGCAGCCACCTCAGCCTGTTCTGCAACATCATTCACCCATTTCCGCTTATCTCTCCTTGCACTTATTTTTATAGATTTGTTAATTGAGTTATACTCTGAAGTGTCTTTTGCTCTATGAGATTCCATGTTTCATTGCTCATCCAACCCTTCTTGAGGTTGGCTTTGTATCCCATGGTTTTCTTACTGCCGTCCAGTAAATTGCTTACGAGAGTCTCCCAATTTGTTTCCATATCTTCATCCTATTTCTTCATTTCACTTATCTCCTGGTACCTATTCCTACTTTGGAACCTCCTTCCCTCTGATTTTAGCGGTATCCAATCTCTTCTCTTTTGATTCAAATTTCCGTTTGTGGGCCAGTATTTCCATCCTGACACTAGCAACTACCAAGTGATGGTCACTCCCGATATCTGCGCCTCGTTTATTCCGTACATCTAGGAGAGATTTTCTACATGTTTTCTTAATAGCAAAGTGATCTATCTGATTTTCGGTACTTTGATCAGGAGGGACTCGGGCAATTTTGTGGCATAATTTGTGCAGAAATAATGTTCCTCCTATGATTAGATCTTGATCAGCACACAAGTTAGTTAGTAGTTCTCCATTTTCATTCTTTTTACCAACTCCATGGGGACCTGTTGCATCACAACCCACCTTGGCATTCAAGTCTCCCATTACATTAACAATATGTCGCTTCTTAACCTTGTTGATAGTGTCTTTCAATTTGATATAGAAATCAGTTTTGCTCTTTAGGTCACTTCGGCGGGGGCATAACACTGTATTAAAAGAACGTTCTTTAATTTTGATCTGAACTTGGCTGATATGATTCGGTCAGAAACAGGAAACCCCTCCAAGAGACGTCTATGGGAGACTTTTGTTAACTATAAACTTCGAAATACTGAACAAAAATTCGACATTCACTGATCAGAATTTTATTCAACGAGTCTATGTATTTCCAAATGAAGTTAAAACATTATGTTAAGTTACTGATTTGAAAACATGTAATCGTTCTATTTAATTAACTTTTCTTTTTCAAATAAATCTGGTTTTTAATAAATTAATTAAACTCTCTGTTTTATCCATAATTTGACATGTTCTCTGGTCATGTTGGAAACGTACTGACTTTTCTCGGGTCTCGAACTCCGGTGTACAATCAGAACACTACTACACTTCTGGTGGAACGATTATTCCTTTTAGTTCTTGGATACGTTGTAGCGAGCACAGAGCTTTCATTAAGTACGTTTATCTCTTCCATATATGTTGTGGTCAAGACAGAGCACATTTTAAGGAATTTTCACGGAGGGGTGTGGATTAATCCTAAACCAAGGATCCTCCTAGGAAGAATTTAATTTTGGAATAACCATGGTTTGAATGGACAGAAAAAAAATTAATTCGCAGGAATACGAAGGTTCAAAATTTGTTCTAGAAACAAAAGTTTTGTTGGAATTGTTTGAAATGAAATTAAAATGTAAACGTAACTAATTCTACTTCTGACCTGACGTCGACTCAACACGAAGTCGAAACGTTGTGGGCTTTTTTTTCACAAAATAAATATAAATATATTATTCGTCCATAAAAGGTCGTTAATCTTTGATTTGTTATTTAATTACAGCATACAAATGATTTAATTGAGAAATTGTGTCGTTTTTTACATCTACAACTGATTTCAGGTCAAAAACCGAAATACACTAATTTTGTAACCTTTATCTCATTTTATTCGATCGCAAAAACTTGTGCTACTAGGCTGCATTAACATTATAGCTTATAACATGCTTGCAGTCAAGGCTTAAACATGGGCTCAAGTTAAGAATTTTATTTGTTTATTTTTTTATGTGATCCGAAATCTTAGGCATCCGACTTTGCCTCTAGATTCAGTGATCCCTTCATTGCTCAATACGCGATCTTTCTTGAATATACGCTGCGTTATTTCTTCTCCGGGACAGATGAATTGGTGGAAAGATGGCGATTGATACCGGATGCACGCCCCGTTGCTACTTCCGTTTCCATTGCCTCTGAAAATGTTCGCTCTCTCGCGTCCGAATGAACCGCTCCTCCCCAGTGTTTCTAGGAGACCGTGCTTGAGTGCACATGCTGCGCTCTGGTGGCGAGGAGTCGAGTTTAAAGGCGAAGGCGAAGTGAATAAAAGCGCCGCGCCGTTCGTTTTCTCTGTCGTGTTACATTTGTTGGTATATCAGGAACTTTATTTAGACTCAGCTGAAACATTCATAAAAAATTGCAGCTTTTCACTTTAATGTCCCAGTTCATACAGCTGTGACAGTTGAAAAGCGAACCCTCCTGCCCTCCTCCTCCTAGTATAAGTAACTTTCAATTACTAACTACTCCCTACTAACACCTCCACGTAGGTAAACCCAGACTCTAGCAGCTGCTAGCAGAGAAGGGCACCCGACATAGGTTTGTACGACTCGGACATTGTCGTGAAAAAACCCACAGCATGATGGCGGAAACGTTGGTAGTTGATGTCTACCGAGACGCGTTTTTCCCGAACAAACTCTGTGTGAAATGATTATACATATGTATATGATTATAGATATAAAAATAACATCCGCATGAATGTATAGCAAACCTCTTTTGGTAATTTTGATGCTCATTTTCAAGGCATGATAAATTAAATGGCGTTTCTATGTTGCTCGTTGTTTTATTGGTATAAAGTTTTTCGACTGCATAGCAACCATCGTCAGTAACATACACTGAAAAATATAAATGTACATAAAATGACAATAATAAAAATAAAAAATAAACATTTTCAAACAAAAATAACTAGTCAAACGAAGATGGTTTTTTTTTCAAATTCAGAGGAAGACTATGTCCCTCCTCTCGTCCGTGCCTCGCTACACCCATGAAAACAGAACATCAACAAAAAGAAAAAATGACATAAAAGATAGTAGGTGTGCCTCGCTAACGCCGAAAATATTGAGACTGCTACCGAGACGCACTAAATAAGTAAATCAAAGGGGAAGACCAAACATGTACAATAGAACCCGTCTTAACCGGTCTGATGGGGTCCGAGACCGGGTACCCGTTTGGTCGATAAATACGAGGTTCCAGTGAAAAATCTATTTTCATTCAACAAGAGCCTATAATTTCATCAGGTTATCAAGAATAAAAAAGAAAATGAGATCATTGCAACTCTTTTTATTGTACTGAATTAACATACATAAACGAACACGAAAAAATAGACTCTACATACTTTGAAAACTTAAAATACGTACATACATGTATTGTATGTATCATTGATTAAAAATGTCAATTACATGCTTAAAGTGAGAGACAATTATTCCACAGTATATGTCGGTTAATCCGAGGCCGGTTGAGAAGGGTTCTACTGTACGAGAGCCTCGTAATGATTTAATTGACGAAGTGGACAGGTCGCGTTGACCAAATTGGAAAAAGTGTGCATTGTCCGTGGGGCATGAACCGTACCCCAAAACCACTCTGGAAGCTATGGGAGTGGATGGTATCTTGATTTTAATAATTAAAAGATTTTTGTTTTTGGAGGCCACATGTATCACCATGATTTTATATCAAAACAAACAATAAATCAATGGACATACAAATATTGTTTTACAAAGGAATCACACAAAAACATGTTCCCTAATAATCCCACCAAAAATATAACCTAAACACACAAGAAATCAATGGACATACACGTAAAATATCTAATACTAAAACTTACAACTAAACACATTAATTTAAAGTTAAAAGAGGAATGATTATGTACAATACGGTTCAGTTATATGTTGTTGAATTCGTCAGTGTAGGCAGGTTAAATTGATCATGAAATATCATACTGTTGGTTAGATTTTCACTGGCCAGTGAAAGGTATGTGAGCTCATAGTTCCGTTCTTGTAGTATTTGATGACGCTCAGTACAGCGGCATACAGCGTCCCAGACCGTTGGAAGATGCAAGAGGCAGCGACGGTGTATGGATCATTCAATAGAATTTAAAGTTTACATCATCACAGTTTCCATGATCACAACAAAACCATATTCACGACAGTTCCAGATGGTCGCGTCACATGGTTGAAGGAAATGTGTAGTTTTACCACACGCTTCACAAAATATTCAAGATGGACGCAGTTATGGCCCGATGTTGACTCTACGAAATCTGAAGAGAGAGTGATGCTTGAGCTAGTGGCTACGGGGTCTTTCCAATTAACTCGAGGGAAAACACTTCCGCGCAAATATATTATTATTGAATTGTTTGTGTGCATATCAAAGAATTTGATACAAATTAAAGAATTGACTCAATGTTACATTAAAATTAGTAAATTGGTATTCAGAATGTATGTGGCGATTTTCCATGTAATGAATAAGTAATTATCTATATTTCATCATGAAATGTCTGGGTGAGAATAGAGCTCTCTAGTGGCAGATTGACGTACTTAAGCCTTTTAGATCTATTGAAGATGTTAGATAATATTATTAGATTCTGGTGGAAGTACATCAGTCTGGTCAAATACGTTTATATATGAGAAACCCTTCAGTGACTTGGATATTGATGAGAACAAAGCACACAAAGCGCTGTTCTTCTTTCTGCTTGCCCCACGGTGCCCGCGGCGATTTCTCTCTGGTTTCTATCTGTCGTCGAGTGACTAGCAGCGCCTTTGAAAGCGAGAACCCTTGTCATGAGTGCGGCACACGCGTGTCAATTGTCACGCGAATACGAGCGATACAACGCGCGAAACCTCGTTTGGATTTTTCGATTCCTCCCACCACCGTCGACTTGCCTGGCGCGTCTCTTTCGCTGCTTCTCTTCTTCCGGGTTTAATTAGGATCGTCTTGATGGGGAGAGAAGTGATAGTGAGGGCAGGCATCAATTGCGCAGAATTCCCTGGGTCAGGTAGTAGGGATGTCCTTAATTGCGCAGATATCCGACCTTCTTTCGTATAGGGATTCATGGAATCGGGTGTCTCCACACTATCACTTGATATATTTTACTATCTGGATATTCCAAAGAAATTCCTTTGCGTACGATGTATTTCTTAATTTTCTAAATATTTGCTCAGATTTACCAACGTTCCGTAATAACACTGTTTTATACATTGACAAAATGTGTGTAGAATAAGTTATCTGAGATATCAAAGTGTTTTCCCCTTGTAAGAAATCTAAAATTATATTTATTTTCGCGTAGTATGTATGTTTAAAATGTGGACAGCATTGGCCCTGATGTTTCATCATTCATTCGTAAAACTGTTAACCACGAAAATATACAAGTGCTATCTCCTGCGTCTAATTACAATTTTGCCTCGTAAACCCTTTCGTCTTCATCGGATTTGGTTTTGCTCGTATTAAATATATAGTAGAACTCTAATCATCCGAAATCTAATTATCCCAATCGCCAGTTATCCGGATCAATGTGTGGAAAAAAATGTTTATACTTTTAACTATTGTTATTTGTATTACTGTACGCTAAATATAACTACTATAGACCTATTGTATCATTAATTTGCTTTTTAAACTCTATATTGTGGGTTAGTTTTTGTGTTTTCCTCAAGTACAGGATATTTCTTTGTCATTTTACCTTAAAAATTACACTTTTTGCAAGAAATCCAATTATCCGGATATTTCATTATCCGGGCCGGTTCCCGTTTCAATTGTCCGGATAACTGGGAGTTCCACTGTACATATTAACGTAATGTTGGATTACAACTAAAGCGTCTACTTACCACAGTCACGATCATTAATTCACGTAGTCCACCATTTGGCAAAAGCCAAACAAACACGAAGCATGATGACGTCACGGAAATCAATGCGTGGAATGGACGGACACACGTGTCATCGCAAGAGGATCACACACACACACACTCATTTCGCCTCCCGGGTGCCCTCGGCTCAGCTGTTTATTGACAAGGAATTGAATGAATCACGCCTGCTCCACAGCAAACACTTTCTACTCTGCGGAAAGTGATTACATTTTTATAAACATGGTGTTTAGTTTCCCGTGTAGTACGCAAGCGAGTTTACATCTTCTTGAAAATTGATATTTGATATTTCGATCTATTATGCTGTTATAGATCTCCTTGAGTGAGTTAACGGTTGAAAATACCTCTTAAGAAATCGAGAAACAGAGAACATGCGTTACGGGATTATAAGTGAAAATCAAGCAGGTTGGAGGTATTTACCCTACCATTAAACATAATTTCAAGAATTTGAAATATTATTCACAATTAATTAATTTTGTATATAACATTTTAAGTATATACTAAGGTACATAAACATAAATTGTTCATTCGTTTTCGTACCATTGTTAAATTTATTTTTTAATAAAAAACTGGGGCATAAGTGGACTTTGACCCTAAAACAAGAAATCTGAAATGACAAAGCTCTTGGCAATAAGTGAAGAGGCTTGTTTAAAAAAGGAAAAATGTCATGAACTAAAACAGAAGTTTCAGGAAAAAATTAGACCTCTACATTTAGGTCCCCAAGAAGAAACTAAAAATATTTTTTACTGGCACGTAATGAAGATGGGTAATCTTAGATTCGGAAATAAATGGTTAATCGTTACGACTAGGGAAAGCAATCAATGGATCGAAGAAGTAAAGAGAGAAAAACTTGTTGTGGGAATGGGGATAACAGATGTCATTAAACTTTCGGAAAATCATAAAATATTTCTGGGGTTTTCAGGAGAGAGGGGACTTACAAACGAGAAAAATTTTCAGAAGAGAAAAATTACAAAAGAAAGGAAGTAGCTCGTGGAAAGGCAGATACAAGAATAAAAAAAAGACTTTTGAAAATCGGGAAAGGGGGAGGACGAATCCCAGAGGCGCAAGGGAACGTAATGTACATTTTTCCTCTTTATTTATTTACATGTGTTTCTTATTCTTCGTTTTCATTTGACTGCGAAACTCTAATGCAATATCCGGGTTTCGCCTAACTCTGTGATTCTTCGACTCGCAGCTACGAGAATGGTCGTTCGATCTTCTTCAGGGAAGATTATATTTTTATTCCTTTTGATGAATTTTATCTTTCACTGCGAAAAACAAATGGAGTGAATTAAGAATTACTAATATCAAAAATGTTGGGTGAATATTTCAATTAGAATAATAATAGTGAATGGAATGAGTTCAAGCGATGTTGTTTAATTTAATGTATTTGAAACCAACGTAATAATAGCACTTTATTTATCAAATCCTATAAAATTTACTAATAATTTATGTATACATTTGCATTATGTATGGAATGCTTTATTTGTATTCAAATTAAAGTGCATTTGTGATGTGAAGAGAGAATAAAATGAGACCACAATGTGGTAACAGATGGAACTTCATCAGAGTACAAAACATGAAACATTCCATTCAATTTCATTTCGTTTTATACCCGAATAATATGAAGTGACTGAGTTTCGCCCGGATTAAAATCACGAATGATCCTCTATCAGCAATTTAATTTCTTTTGTGTATTTTGTGCATCCGAGTCACGTGGTTGCCAAATATCATGTATACTATAAATAGACATTACTCGTTCCGGAGCTCAGAAGGAGAATAAAAGAGTCAATCCTTATTGGGAGTTTTTTTTTTCCTTTTTATTCTTACGGTTATGTATCTTGTCTAGTGGTATTAACGAGCTTTGCCACCGATTGTCGAAATTGTTTTTAATCTTTTCGCTTATGTTAATGTATTTTAAAATTTTTATTCTGTACTTTGATGATTAAATAATAAATTTTATTATTACAAAAGACCACAGCCCCTATGCAAGAACCTAGAGAGCATGTATACAGAAAGATCCCGACTTCACGGTACAAACTTTAAGGGTTGGAACAGAATACTCTGTCAATTATTTATATGTAGGAATGTATGGGTGTAAGTGACGCGATGTGGCGCAAACACAAGAAACAAGAGATGAAAGGAAAGACAAAGTGTTTATTGACAGCGTCATTGACAAGTGCAATATTTACAATAACTGTTCAATTTACTCCACACGCTTGTCTGCGTTGGTGCAGCGATTGGCTTCGTACACATTCAAAGATGACTGGTATTTCACACACACTCGTGCAGCTGCTACGGATATTCGAGCAACGAGATCCTCATCTGAGCCAAGCGTAGTCTCATAAACAAGACACCTCACCGCATGTCTTGCACCCATACATCTCTATATAATGAATGATTGTCACAGTGTCCTTTACCAACCCTCCCACAAAATTTGTACCATGAATTCGGGAACACACTGTATATAATACGCCTCTATCCTAAGGAAAACTGGAGAAAAACCCCGGTCAGAATGGTTATCTTTTTATCGTACATAAGTTATCTTCGCTCTGTCCCAAATTCCGTTTTGCGTTCGATTCCTTTTTCTTTCTTTTTTTTTTTCCTTTTCCCCTTCTTTGCATTTTGCCCAGATGCGTTTCGCCGAGCCAAGCGAAATGTTCTATGTGCGCAATTTATTGGCTTTTTCCTTCAACACATTTTTTTTCGTTCGAGACGCCATCCCTGAGATAATCCCGGACACGTTTGCTTCCGAGAAGTGTTTTTCGTTCTCTGCGAATAATGGCGAACGGAAAAGAACCTTTGAACATTAACATTTGTATTGTTCCGACGAAACGTGAAATATCGTTAAGCTTCTTCCGCTTTAAAATATACGCCCTGGTCTCGCACCGGGTCTCTTAAGGATACAGTTCTGCGCTTCCGTTTCTTGGCGAAGGAAATGATCACTTGTATATGATATACGACCAATGAAGGATATCGAAATCTACAAAATGTTCCTGTTTACAGTTCGTGTAGTAGATATTGACGAAGAAAATTTATTGCTCGTGTAAGTGTAAATAGAAATACGATTAAAATCTGAGTAGGAACACGGAAATTGGGCAAATTAGTCCATTTCGGACCAAATTATGATATGAAATGTGTTGCATAGAAGATAAACGTGCTTGGATACGTAGTATTTATGTCTGTGGATAATGTGTTAATAAGTTGTTACTAAAGTTTTAATACATGTCAGTATAAAATTTCGGAATAAATAACGGTAAAAATTTGATGACTGTTCCTTGAAAACTGCAGTTAATACTTATTGAAACGAGTTCGTATGAGTGATGTTTATATGTGTTAGTGAGGAGTTAATGTTTACAATAATACGTTTGTAAGTATTTCAGATGGAAATATAGGATTAATTATAACTGTGGATCATATCTGAAAGAAAATATCGAAGATATAAGAGAAAAAGTCACATATGTATATGTGTATACTTGACATACGATGACCACTGAAATTGAAGATATTGCGGAAAGATATTCTCGCAGCGACCTCAAATATTCAGGTAATGCTAGAAGCTAGAAGCTTCTTATTATTCAAACTCGCTAAACATTGCTGCTGTGGTTTTTTATTTACTTTTCAAATAAAATGTGGGAGAGTTTCACGTTTCCTAAAATAAAGATTGTCAATTTGAACTCCAAAATCCCGTGGGTTTGTATCCTGAAAAGGAGCTTACTACAAGCTATTCTGTTGATATTTCTAGAGTCTAAATCTAACTAAATTAAGCACTATATTTTGGAGAATGCACGAACTATTAGCAGGTACAACTGGCAATAACCCTTCGGATTAAAGAAAACGTTGGCGCATTTCAACTTAATTAGAAGCTTAAAATGGGGGCCTAATACACTCCGTCGTACCAAGACAAGTGTAAATAGGATTACAGGGGTAAACACACAGCAGGTATATCTGCGATAATGACGAAACGCCAATAACTTGCGAACAAGAGATACTGAGATGGAACACTAGGAACAACTCCAATTTAGATGGAAGTTGAATAATTTGAATGAATGGATGAATGAATGAATGAATGGACCAAGCAGACGTAGAATACACATTTCCTAAGCTGCAATGAATGATATGATAATGATAAAATACATATGAGGAAAGCAAACGCACTGCAGATACGAAAATAATCAATTTCTGCCTGCAACGAAATTACATTTTTACGATATTTATAAGACTGATACGTCGCTATGTTTTGAAATAATATTCTAAATATTTATTTTACTTTCAAATTTCAAATAAAAGACTGTAATAGGTTCATCTAGCGACTTTGAGCATGAAGAGAGTACTGGAAGACGACAAAAATATAGAGGACCACACGTCAGAAATGACGCATTCACTGTAGAATTTTTTCCCACTCTATGCTGCAGACGGAGAAACGTATATGACAAAGTATCTTCAATGGTTTTGCACCACTATTTTATTCGAGCAATAGAACATATTTCTAATCATTACAGAACATCAGAACAGAGCAAAATATGTTTAGCGTAGTGTATGTACCTCCTATATCCAAACCTGTCTTTGTTGATAAAGAATTGCGAAAGTATTCCAAGGTACAAAAGAAATAATCCAATCCCTAGAAAACGGTGGAGATCTCATGAACATTTCGGAGGCGAACATTCAGACGCCGTTGGAAGCAAGGAGCCATTACCATGGTAATAAACTGGATTTTCATCCTGATGGCTGCAATTACAGCTTACAAACTGGAGACGAGTACGAAGACATCGGCGAATCGTGGAGCGCAACCGGCTTAGCGATGCCAGCGCAGTCTGAGGAGTAACTTAGAAATTCTCTCTTAATGAAATAAGACGGAAGCTGAGACGGAGGTCCACTCACGACGGAAAGAGATTAGTTCCGCTTCCTAATCTTCGTTTAAAGTTGCGCAGAACCCGAATATATTATCTGACGAAAACGCAGTCAACATTTTCCTTCAGTTTAAATTGTTTAGTGTATAATGAAAATAAATGAAAAGAGAAATCCTCATCTGGGTTTTTCTCCTGTTTTCGGCCGGGTAGGGGCGGATATTCCATTGGCAGGAATGTCATTTAATACTTGAGTTATTATCAATCTCGAATTTTGACTGCATATTATTTGTACGATTTATTTTGGAATAATAAATTTATAACAGTATGTATTTGATTAAAAAAATTCTAACTATTAAATCCGCCACTGCCCTTGGGCCCTTGATCGGAATTGATGGGATGGTCCGTTGTTTGTTTCTGGAGAGTAACTTAGTTTGTTATCCCCCACGTGTTCATACGTAGTTTCCGAGTGCTTTTTTTACAATAAAATGTACTTATTTATTTAAAAAACGTATCCCTAATCCACTCTTACGCATCTGGAAAACAAGTTAATACTTTCTTTGGCATGAACTGACCTGTACTACTGAATAAAGAATGCAAGCACTGCTCTGTTTAAATGTGAAAATACGTTGTGACCCATTCCGCTATTTAAAAAAATAAAAATATTTGATGTCATAGAACTCGGCAGCCATTAAAGAGATTGTTTATCTATAAAATAATTAAAGGCATTGTCTCATTTGTATTTGTAAACTAAATAATTCATTGGAACATGTTGCAAGATCCCCAAATCTTGTGGTAGCCCTGATGAACGCAAAATTAAAAATCACCGAAAGAAATGCGTGTTGATAAAATATGAGTTATTATTTGTGACCTAAACGCAATATTATTTCATAGTGTTACTATAATGTATAGTTATCCACTTATTTGTATTGTAACATATTCCATCAATGTGTAACGGTATTTTAATGTGATTTGCGTTGTGCACAAAACTGAAAAATTTTGATAGGTAATTTAAATTAAATCCTTTCTTGAGGATAACCTGATATAGTTCCTCTCATTGACAAGAAACGTCAAGGTCTTAAACTATCCTTCCATAAAAGCCACGAATTGTTAGCAATTTAGCTGAAGGAATAAAAAAACCTTGGTTCTTGAATCCAGACGACGCTTCCCCATTCTTCGCGCTACTTTCATATTGGAATTTACGTGTAAGCGGTGTTCTAATAGGGAACAGTTGAGGAAATAACACCCTCCCCTTTTCTAATTTTTGCCGCGACTTATTTTTANAAATAACACCCTCCCCTTTTCTAATTTTTGCCGCGACTTATTTTTATTCCCAAATATAGAAACATAATTCCACCTCTCGTGATTGTAAAGACCAATTGTCAAAATAAAGCATTAATTTCAACTAATGTGTCAACAATGTTTGATTTTTAAGATTTATTGAGAATTTTGTTCCAAATATTTTGTAACCCCCTCTCTACATTTTTTAAATTTAAACACTGCTTATAACTTCTAAAAGTGATGTTTCTAAAACTGTAATATTTAATTATTTCTTTTCATCTTTCCAGGTGAGTTGCCGAAATGTGTTCAGTCCTGGTATGCCATCAAGGGTGAGTTTTCATCTCAACCAGGTCTCAAAACGTCATCGGAGAGCGTTGGAAATTATTCATAGACCAATCGAATGTGATTTGTGAGAAACAAAAGATACAAACGTAAATAGGACTGATGTATAATAATTTTTATAATTACACAGTTCCAGGTATTTAGTTTTCATATCCGTGTACATTGACCTGAAAATGGAAATTAGGAATATCATGATTACTAATTCAGAATGTGATGAAACCTGCCACATTTACTCATGCAAGAGTGTCGTTGCTTCGGTGGGAGTATTACCCACACTAACGGTAAGAGAAACCTGTACGTCATGCGTCGATCGTAGTAAGGTTGTGTGCTTCTTAAACGGTGGAAGTCGCAATGCTACCACTATCCGTTCTACAGGTAAACAGATTTGAGCTTAAGGGTGCAAGATGGTACTTTTCCCCCACTTTTTTTTTTTTTTTTTTTTTNTGTCTACTAACACACCGTGCAAATCCCTATCTTATTCACGTAAAACATTTTCTTACGAACACTCAGGAAAGTGATATGGGGATGGACACCCTTTCATTGGGGGTGGTTAGAAGATGGAACTTAATTTTTTTAAACAAAGGAACTGTTTAGACTAATGACACTAAATGCAATGCTTTTCATCACAAATTAATCGATTTAAATACGTATTTAAAATCGAACCCCAATATTCCAAATGGGGTGAAATGTGTACGGGAGTGGATCACAGATTGTTTCTTCCATTGATGAAGAAACACGTAACCCATGTTCTTTGAACAAGCAAACACAATTCGTAGTAGTTTTAGAACATCTGAAATACGCTTTTTAGGGGGAGTGGAGGTATAGGGTGTGGGTCTTCAATGTGGGTGATTTTTTAATCTCAACTACTGGAGTGCACAATGTTGAGTCAGTATACGTGAGACTAGCTCTCCCCAAACATCTGTAATTTTTGCTCGATTTTCTCGAAAATTGAATTTCTCACACACACCCCAATGCGATGGGGCGACACAGACAGCTCCCAGTAAGGGAGTGTCTTGATCAAACATAGGAGCTTCCTCAGCCCAAATTCCACTCTGATACATTTTGAAACATAGAAGTTATGGAGCGATGAGTTAACTGCTTCGCTAATTTTGTGGGGTAGTGTACTCAGTGATTTGACTTCACTTGGAGTGCTAGTCCCACCATAAGTCAACGTAAACGAAGCAATCCGTTACCTGCTCCAAAGAGTTCAATAGGAGTACTAAAAGGAGCCATTAACAGTAGTAGTGGTGTGGTTTGGCCCGATGCGAGAATCTTGCGGGACTCTACGGAGAGTGAGTGAGTGTGGATCGTTAGCATGCGAGTGGCGAACGCATGGTCTTCCATTCGGGAGCTGATTTCCGCCCTGGGAGGGATCCTGGGGTGCAGACCACTTCGCTCGTCGAATGCGAATCAGGATGACACTCGAGAGAACGGTTTACTGCTTCTAAGACGTCCTTTTCTACTCTTCGGACGAGGAAAGAATTGAAATGTGAGTTCCTTCTGTCGTGGACAAGTTTGTGCATTCAAGTCGCATTAAAACGGTTTTTGTATGTTCAGAAACTTACGAGTTCAAGGGAAAATTCAACTCTTTGTGTCCTACGAGTGGGATGTATATCAAGTACTTTCAAGTAAAATAGAATACATTTATATTGTAAATACACCTCATATATTTTATTTGTGTTTTCAGTTAGTTTATAAAACGTTTTCGCACAAATCATAATCAAGTTTACTCCAAATATATTGTTTACAGCACCCATTTTTATTTTTATTTTTTTTTTGTAAATCGAAATATATGTTAATTGTATATGATTTTCGGTTTAACTGCTTTAGTTAAATATCTTACTATCAAATTCTAACGTTTATATTTTAAAGTAATTCCATTATTGTAAACTTACGTTTATTTTCTAGTGTTGCGTTCGTTTGGAAACTGAATGAAGAATATATTTATAATGTGTTTTCATATCCTACGAATTATTTATCAAATGATTTTCTTTTTGTATTTATTGTATTAAGCATTGAGAAAGCATAAGAATTATCATGAGTGCAAATAACGATAGTAATGAATACCGACAATACCTTGAATAATCTTAAAATAACAAACAGTCATCTAAAGGAATGCAGAAATTTGTATCACAATTGGTGTATTCATTCCCTTTATCCTTTTAAATATCTATGTCGTCTTAAATACCTCGTCAGTTTTTTTCATAACACGTCAGCAATATATGCATATAAATATGGATCAAATTCCATTTAAATGAAAATAATGGCACTTAACGTTCTCACCCAATGCTCGTCAACAACTCTTCTAGTGTCAGTTCCCTTGTTATGAATTATAGTTTGAAGTGGTTCATCTGAAGTTAGATACGTTGTGACGTATTCATTTTTCTCATTTAATGCGAGTCCGATGTTGTTACGTAAGTTTATGATTATTATTTCGATTATAATGTACAGTACTTGCGGTGAAGCAATATTAATGAGAAGCCTAAAGACCACGAGAAAGTCGAGGAGCCAATGTCAGCATCGCGAGATTGCCAACTCTTCCTCTCGCTGTAGACACGTGGGTGTTTCACGCATGGTAGCAGAATCATAATGAGTTAACGTTCGGATACTGCCACTTACATCAGCCGATACGTTGACCCGGCTGGCATGCCAAAAGAGAGAGAGAGAGTGCTTGATTCTAACCTTTGGCCGAAAGGAGGCTACTTGAAGTCAGTTGTTTCCACCGGATATGGCAATCTTCCTGAGGGTGCCGTAGCATGCCAACTGGAATGGGTGGAGCTACGCAAAGCCAATCACCGCAGCAAACATATGACAACACTGCACTTTCACTCCATTGGTTACATCTCGTCACTATTCTTTATCTGCGAGAACCTCAGGTACTATTACTTATTAACACAAATTAGAAACTTTCTGAAGGAAAAATACTAAAAGGATGTGTAAGAAAAAAATTCATGTAAGAAAGAAGTTTATACACAATGATATTGCGACTGCTTCTCAGGGGCAAGAACGGAAGGCAGAGAATTTGACGAAGCGTAAACAAGATATGAGAGAGTGAAAAACGAAGGGAGACTTGCAGTGACTATATGAACTTGTTTGTCCGGGAGACACCGCGTCTTAGTAGATAAAACTACCAACGTTTCGGCCATCATGATGTGGCAGGGTACGACAGCGACTTATGTCTGTACGACTGTGACATTGCCATGAAGAAGGTCACAGCATGATGGCCGAAACGTGACTCCGTCCGCGGAAGCCTACGTTTATATTGCAATGACTATGTTTACAGGCAGTGGCGGATCTAAGGGGGTTATAGCCCCCTAGCCCCCCCCCCCATTAGACCTGAACTCATGACATACAATTGAAGTTGACAAATGGCATACTTTGTAAAAGTGTTACAAGATTAATAATTGTTATTATGAGTGATACATATTAATAAAATTAATATATTAATAAAATGAATAATACCATTTTAATAAAATAATAATACAGTATTAATTACTTTATTAAATAATTGTTATTAATAATACCAGATTGTTAATTATTTATTTGATGCATTTTATTTAAAGATAATATTTATAAAATTTGTGTTGCAAAACCATAATTTTTAAACAAAAATGCTCCTCGGTTAGCCCC
>NNCF01128367.1:17619-51169 GCA_002313205.1 Laupala kohalensis
CTACTAGACCTCTAGAAGGATGTTCATCTTACTACGAGTAAATAACACAGGAAACCTACAAAACAGCGTTTTACAGCGGTGTAAAAAGTAATTCTGTATACTTACTGCCATTAACTTAATGTGAACGACTTCAAAAATCCTTGATAAACCATCCGGTCAATCTCAAGTGGTTAAATCCAGGTAATATATCAGTATAGCTAAACATCTTATTAAATGAAACGTTTAATTGCCGAAACTTCAACGTTTTAATTACTGGAAGACAGAAGAATTGCATTATTTTGAAGATTACAGATGCATATTATGTCTTGTTACATAAGTATATTGATTTATATAAATGTCTAAGCTTGTAGTATATTATTTTGGGAACTACTTAGTTATTATTTTTCTTCGAGTCAGTTATTTGATGTTTCGGTTGTAAAGATAACTTTGATAGACATTTCGCGTTTTGTTTTTTGAGCATGGTAATACTATTTCTTTGTAAATGTGTCCATCATGTATAGTGCTCTGCTTTGTCCATGCAGCGTGGTCTTCAATTGCTTTTATCACCGATGTTTTACGATTGTTTGGTCTGGAGAGCTAAAACGGGACGACGACTCGCCCGTATAAGCGGAGGCCTAATGTGTATGGTGGCTTGAGGGTCGTCTTACACATCTTTTAGGTTAACTACCCGAAGATCCCTTCTAAGACTAACATTGGAAATAGTATAACAGGTAGAATGGTAGTATAAAGAAGATTTCGAAGCGCGTATAAAAATAAGTAGTCAAATTTTATCATTATAGGCGAAGTTTATTTTGAAATCTAATGTGGACAGAAATATTCCTCTCAAGATTAATACATACGTTCACTTTGATGTGAGTTGGGGTTCCATTGTGCATTACATTGATGTACGATTTATTATATGTAGGGGGGTCAAGAAGATTTGTATGTTAATGGAGTTTCATATTATTATAAAGACATCCAAGATCACGATTACAATAATACATTATGATTATAAATGTAAGAAATATTTAAACTAATAAAATAAAATATTGCAATGTTTTTAATTCGCCTTTAAAAATTAATGTTTAAATATAATAAATGTTTCAACAAATTACAAAAATATTGTATAATATTCTTGGTGGCAACCAATATGGAAATTACAATTCATGTTAGGGAAATAAAATAAAATTATCTTCCACAATTTTAATTGATATGTTTTATTACAAAACAGACACGTTTCGGTGTGCTTTCCCCATCATCAGTGTCCTACAATTATAAACAAAATACATACACAAGAAATCTAAAAAATACAATATACAATTTAAAAAGAATGAATAAACCTAAACATGAAATCAGTCATTTTCTCCATTCACTCCGCTATTTTTTTAATACTCTAATTGAATCGAGACATCTCAATTTGTATTTAATTGAGACTAAATTGTTTATGTTGTTCACATGTTACTTGAGTAAGTTTATTACATTGCATTTTACAGTATTTTTATCTTTATATGTTTAGGTTTATTCATTCTTTTTAAATATGTGTATGGTATTTTTAGATTTCTTGTATATCTATTTTGCTTATTGTTGATCGGGAAATTTCCCCGAAATATGTATGTTTTGTAATAAAAAATACCAATAAAAGCTTCACTGTATTTCCTTAAAATACGTTCACTGACGATGGAGGTGGTGGTGGTGGTGGNGTGACAAATCTTACGAAGGAGGAGGGGAAGGTCAAAATGGACCATTTTAGCAAGCGTAGTTTTTGGATGACCTCTTATTTTGAAGCTCAAATGTGCAAAAGTTCCTCAGGAAACACTCCCATATCATCTTTCGTGAGTGAGTGGTGCACCAATGTTGTACAAGTCAAGGTGAAGTCTTCAATTCGCGCGTCGGGCGTGATACAATGCAACGCGTGCTGTGTAGAATCGCGTAGACGTGACTTTCGTCTCGTGTTGATATCTGCTCCTAAAGACTCTCACACTCCTATTGAAAGCGACGAGGGCATGTTTACGTGAGTTTGAGACATAACTCGCCTGGCGTCGATGGCTCGATAAAATTAACAACGAAATTTAACTTGTGAACTGTAGATAATACTTTTCACTTAAACTACAGTTGTATTAAAAAATTAAACTAATTAATTCGGATTTCTGCATTACAACTTTTGTTAATCTAAAACAAAGTTAACTAAGTTATACCAATTGGAAACAAAAGTGGCGGTAAATGCAACATGGCAAATGTGAAAGCAGCGTAGAACACTTCCCCGAACTCTGCCTGTCCCTCCACATCTAATGAAAAAGGGAGGCCGTTAAAAAAGCAAAGATCGAATTTCAGTGAAACTCCTTTCTAGATCGGATTAAAATTAAAAAAAGTGAGATGGGCAAAGTTTCAACCGATTTGGAGAAAAATAACCCGTGCCACCGAGGGTTTGAAATTTAAATGGAATTTAACACGGGAAAGTGTACCTTTTTGAGACTTCTGTGTGTAACATTCTTATTTTGCAATAGTTTGACATGAATCTGTGTTTTACAGGACCGTTTGACAATATTAATCAGTCTTCAATGTTTTAATACTCTTACCGATATTTTGAATCCGTCTTTAACATTTTTAGGGCTCTCAACTTAAAATGTATATTACCAGTCGTCTGCGACAATCTGGCTACGTAACATTGATACACAATTCACGTAATTAACAAAAAACTCAGCAGTATTTATTTTAAACAAAACGAACTGAACGAAAATAATCTGAGAATAAACTAAAATAAAACATTTTAATTAGTCATTAATAAGACAAAAATCTAGCTTTTTGAAAGTTTTCGCTACTGCTTTTCATGAAAAACTCAGTTGTGTGCTTTATATCCCATTTTTTGATTTTCTTCCTCGCCAAATGCATCTCGCTTTCGTATATATCTTAGGAGCGAGTGGTTTACTCCGAGCTTCTCCGCCGTTTTTCGCAATGAATATCCTACTTTTATCTCCTTATAAGCGTCTTTATACCTCGACAAAACAATTCACCCTCTCCAAGTATTTCTTTCACGTACTCTCGGCATAAAGAAAACAATGAAAGGAAATAAATATTTTGTTTCAACCGTACCCACAATAAATTTTTCAACCAACCCTAACCCCTCCTTTAGGTAAAAAATAGTTTATAGTCATAGTGACAATAATGACTCATTAAAACTAATCACGATGAAGTATTCTACAAGTTTAATTTCAAACACAAAAACTTCTCAATACTCTCACTTGAATAGAAACCATAATAATTGGAAAAATCTCCGAACAAAACTACTTACTTTTGGTTATCATAATACAATAGGACCTCCTATAAACAACTGCATCGCGCGGCGAGTGACGCAACACTGAGGTTCGTTGTTGTCCACTTCGTTCGCCCCTTGGATCCCTCACCCACCGCTTACGGTTTGCGAGATATTTGTTTTGTTTCAACCGTACCCAGTCTCCCCTATTCAGCAACCCTAGATTCAGCGGAAGGGTACACAGTTTCATGTCAAAATATTGCAAAATATGAATGTTACATTCAAAAGTACCAAAAATGTACGCTTTCCCAAATAAAATCCCATTTAAATTTCAACCTCCCAGTAGTACGTGTTATTATTCTCCGAATCGGTTGAAACTTTGCCCGCCTCACTCTTTTTGCATTTTAATCCGATCTAGAGAGGAATTTCGCTGAAATTCGAAGTATCGTTTTTTAACTGCCACCCTAGAACACACCTTGACCTCTCCGGGGATAAGGTACAAGTCAACAACTGGACAAATTGACATTGTGACTCTTTTATTTAATGTTTTATTAAGATTATAATCAACTATTTGTATTGTATATTAAACTACGAATAAAATGAGTTCAAGTACAATACAATCACTATAAAATTAAAAAGGATAAGATCAATCGTAAATGGAAGAAAGAACCTGACCTAAACCCTTAATTTTGTCGTAATTATACAGTGTTTCATCCATTTCCTTTGTATTTGTATATAAAGTGCTAAAATAAAGTTCAAATTGTAATAAGCCGTTAAATTAAAAAAATGACACTTCCAATTTTTGGTCAAGGTTTCTATCATCAGTCACACACGCAATACGTCATTACAATATACATCATTGTATTATGAAATAGAGTAGGTTGAAGAGAAAATGTGCATTAAAAAAATAACAGATACAATTCATTGTATTTGAAGTTACAAGTGAGAAAATATCTTCACCTCGTGCAAAATGTTCATCTCGCATAAGGCGCAGATCCGCCTTCATGGACATCAATGTGTTCAAGTTCTCGTCAGAGAGTGATGATGGATTTAAATGCTACACCATGGTGGATAAGGACTTGTTCTTCCGTGACTTTCTGAAAATTACTACTTTATCCTCTCTATAGTTTTCCAATTCCAAATCGGAATAGTAATTTTTACTATTTCTGCGATTACTCTATAGTTTATAATAATACTTTTCTGTGTTTTATTGAATATTAATAATATTGCTATTCCGTAAATATTATAACACGTTCCGAACTACTTTTATTCTTATCTTATATAATGAGCTGAAATGTTAAATCCGCCTCAGCCTTAGGGCCCTTGATTGGAAGACGCCATGGTCCCTTGCTTGCTTCCGGAGAGTAAAATAGTTTATTGTCCTCCACGTGGTCATACGCAGTTTGTAACTGCATTTTTGACAATAAAGTTATTATTATCATCACAAATCCTTCTTTTCAACTTGAGGACAAGTCATTGAAATAAATTTATTAGGTCAAGTCTAATGTTTGTCTCGGATCTTTTCTCTGAGCAAAGATATGCTTTCTACGCGATGAAAAATGAGATAGTACATCATCAGAGAAGACAACATTAATTAAGTCAGGCGACAAGACCACGAAGCAGAGGTTGTTCAGATAAGACGTGTGGTCTTTCTCAAATTCAATTTCACACACGTGGAAGGAATTAAACGAAATCAAACCAATATTTGTTAGAAACCTACGTTAATAATCGAATTTTGAAGGAAAAAAGTTTTATCGTTATATTATTACAGTAATTTGGCTAATAGTTTTCAGACATTGATTCATATTTCCCGGTATATAATATAATATAATATTATATTACATTACATTACATTGGTATACGTATGAGTAAATGTTATAATAATAAATATTGAAAGTTATTTTCAATCAAATACTACTGGCCATTATACATAAAATACCACTACTGATTGTATTTTTAGATTGTGCGTCCTGAGTATTAGAATCACGAAATAGTTATAATAGCTTTAAAATGATTTTATACGTCTGCTTATACTCCAGTTGCTCACACCTCAATACTAATTCTTTACATTTCCGAGAAAAATTACAGTCATATTGTAAAGCAATGAAAATATTTTTTCTTAGAGAAAATAATAATAATTGAAAATAACATTATCTTTTACCAATTAATTCAATGAAGTTTACGAACAAATCCAAAAGTCATTCAAAATTGAATGAAACAATATTTACTATGGTGAAAGATGTTTTCCCCACATCCAGTTACTACAAACCACTAGTAAAAATAAATTACATAATTTTAATTATCTCATTTCTGTAAATAGTGCAATTTATATTAATTTTTTAAAAGGATAATATACTTACGGGAGTGGAGAGATTCTATTTCATATACATGAAGGTTATACTGTTTCATTCAATAATGTAAATACTCTTGTAAAATGAGTACTTAGATGTTTCGTTTTAAACCAAAGTTTTATTACAGTTAAATAATTATAGCTGCTTATTCATAAAACATAAATCAAAATTTTAAAATAAGATATCGTTACTGTAAAAAAATATATTCGTTGTGTATAAAATTCACAGCAAATTGATTAGATTTGTATTTAAATTTCATGTAACAAAAGTAAATCCTATACTTCTGACAAGTCTTCTCAGATGCTGGGGGCAGTATNGTTTTATTACAGTTAAATAATTATAGCTGCTTATTCATAAAACATAAATCAAAATTTTAAAATAAGATATCGTTACTGTAAAAATATATATTCGTTGTGTATAAAATTCACATCAAATTGATTAGATTTGTATTTAAATTTCATGTAACAAAAGTAAATCCTATACTTCTGACAAGTCTTCTCAGATGCTGGGGGCAGTATCCTCCAATACCTCTCTGTCTACAGTTTCCCGTTATTTAAAAGCACCGCCAGACAGGCGCTTTACGAAAGATTAAGAGGAATCTTTGTCAAACATCATTAGTTATCTTGCCTCTTGGTTACATTCACATGACTTTTTACCCATCCTGTTATTCACATTTCCAACATGTCTCTGTGTCCTCTGAAGCCGCTGTTATTTTTATCATAATGCAGATGTAATCTATTTCATGCTATTGTTCTTTTGTAAAAAGGTGACAATGGTTGTCATTGTCCTCGAGTTGCTGCATAAAGTCTCATGTTTGCTAGCACCTACGACTCGACTCTCATGTTCTCGAATTCCAAGGCAAGTCCGAGAAAGACAAATACTTCGTGTGACCAAAAGAATTTCAGGATTAGTGTAGGATGCTTTGAAATTTTTTTAAATTATTTTATTTTTCATTTCACAAATTTCAAAGCGTCGTAGTGTGAAGTTTTAATTGTGATTAAAAATAATTTCTCTTTGTTGGATTAAATTTATACGATATGAAATATAATATTGAAATTTTTACTAAGTAAATGTAGAAAATCATCGCAGTTCTAATGCAATTTGCTATGACCAATAAAACCCAGATACTATTGTACTTCATGGTGGTGTTCTAAGAAATGAAAAAAGAACTTTAGTTAATATTGTTTTGACTGAATAAATTTATGTAAAACTCTCCATAAGTATTTATGCTGTCTCTTATNTCATCGCGATTTTAACTTAAAAATAAATATTTTCTGTTCATAAGCGGCTATTTGACCTATATGGTCTAACTGGCTCGCGTACATTTAGGATTATTGGAAAAAATAATGTTTCTTATAAGTCATTGACCACTACTGAAAATATAAGTCACGTTAATTTGTGGTTTAGCATAAGTGATTTTGTGCATATCATGCATTGGCAATTTTTACCGTCACATATACCAAGGAGATAATTTATAACCCCAGACCTGAAGGGTCTATATTGGAGTGGGGGAATGGAGACGGCGGTTAACATGAATTATATATATATATATATATATATATATATATATATATATATATATATATANTTTTCTAACAGAGCGACAAAATGCATCAATCTGTCATATAAACTCTCTCCAAAATGCATCAATCTGTCATCAATCTGTCATATAAACATATAAATTCTTGAAATTTGGTACGTTACATTGAAAAGGCAGGGGTGAAGATATTGAGACGAAATGGGGTTAAAAATCATATACTCCATATTGTTGCCCCAAAATTTTATAATATAAAGTGGTTATTGGGACTGGGTCGAAGAAGAAGAAATATACTATTTCATACTGCAACGTTTCGAAAATTTACATTTTCTTCAACGGGGCTACACACAAAAACAAAGATATCGGATTTCGGGAATACTTACAACTTTTAAATCGAGTTTAAAACCTGCTACATTTCTACGTATGTATTCCTACGAGAAGATAAGGTGTCAATGCCTGATTCAATTATCTTATATAGGAATGTGAAAAGATATAGGATTATGAATCCTCAGGAATGTGAAAAGATAATGAAAAGAAAGAAATTTTGGGACTTCATCTACAAAGAACTCGTGAAAATCGTGAAAAAAATAATGTCACTATATTTTGGGCGAGAAGACTGCACCTCCCTCCACAAGAAAAGTAAATTTCTGACTAAGGGTTGAAGAGGACAAATCTCATTGAGCTTACGAGGAGAATTATTTTAAAAAAATATTAAATCAGAATGTTATAAGTTATTTTTATTGCATTTAGACAAGAAACCCCTTCCAAAAAATTAAGAGTACAAATCGTGCTTGTACGAACAAATGGCTTTACATTGTGGCCTACATAAGAGATGGTCTCTGTAATCTTCAGGATCTTCGCTTTCCACGTCCGAACTCAGTTTATCGCATCATCTGTGTGAGAGTTGGCGGAGTAAGTTCCCAAACTTGAACGGCAGTGAGTTTTTCTCTAATTGGCCCACATATATCTCCTTCAGTGAAGTTGCCTGACGTTTGCGGGATTAATGCTTACGAGCTGGAAACACGGAAGTTCCAAGACAATGGTTTATGCTTTGGCAACATAGTGAGTAAACTGGTACCTGAAGACAATTGATTATCTGTAATAACGATGACAAATGAAGGTTTACCCGCGCCATGTTGCTGCAAATAGAAGACAATCGAAATCTTTAGGAGATTGTTTCGGGGCACCAGATAGCATGACTTTCTTCCGAGAGAATGTGTATGAATGAGACAATGAAATGGTTCTGATAAAACTTTAAAATTTCTTGAGTCTAATGTGCTTATAATTTATTATATCACTTTTTAAATAAATTATTGTTATCATTACGTATCAGATCCATTAAAGATGACGAAATCTCGTTACATATTTGGTCACTGAGGATACTGTGAGTAAAAGTTTATTTCACACATGGTAACGACTTTTTGCAAATAACTTTACGATATAACGTTTCGTTAGGTCATTTGCTATTAAGTTTTGGAGGTAAGAAAAAACACCGAAATTACAGCGGACATAATTAAGCGAGTGATTATTGCACTCCAGAAATGTAATTTTTTGTGGTGGCGTCCTACACATGAAAACCAGTACGTGCCAATAGTAATCCATCTGCTCAGTTGAACCTGCAAGAACGACTTAAAAGTTGGACGGAAATTGCTTCTTTCGAACAAAACATTCAACTGTGGAGAACTCCATCTGCCTCATTTTACCTCTGGTTGGTTGGACTCTTATTAAGTACAAAAATAGCCTATGAGCATCGTTACATAGGCGCCGTGACCCTCAGCGTTCGTAACGAGCACAGTCAACGTTCGCCGCCTGTGTTATTCCAAGCACCACCAAATGTCATTTCCGGTGCGTGACGCAGGGAGAAACGACTTTTGTGCGAACATGTGAACCTTTTCATGAGGTATTGCATTTCCTTTACAATATTTTCAATACATAAAGGTGGGGTCAGGCGCGTAGCGAGATGGGAGTTCGGCAAGCTCACCCACCACCCTTCCATTTTCAGATTTTAATAATATATTTTAAATTACTATTTACTTACTAATTACCAACGTGAAATGTTCTAAGAAACATATTTAAAATACAACAAATTTAAAGTAAACATCAATTTATTTTTGGCGACAAGTTTGTCCTCCACCAACAGCAAAATCAAAGACAATATTTTCCTCTTTAAACGCTTCAATTTTCATAATTAAAAAACAATTTTTTAAAGTTAAAAACAATAATTAAAAGCATTAAATGGAACAAATTTCCTCAAAAATAACATGAGACAAAAGAACATCCCCCGCGGACCTTGATTGAAACTGAGTGTCTACAGACATCTAAAAATATGTATCAGTCATGTACAGAAACCCTCTAAAGGATGCCAAACCAACGAAGAGAAAGTCTCATGTTCTAATAAACTGTTTTAGATGCAGCCACTATCAGAATAAAATTTGCGGGATTTCTTTACATCTTAATCTTATTGTGAATTTATTTCAATTTGGAACCCTTTCATCCTCTCCATCCTCATTTTTAATTGATTAAAGGAATAACAATAACTTGAAAAAAAACTTTATCATACTTTTACAATCCAACCACTTTGTCGTAAAGAATCTCTGTACGAAGTGTATCTTACAATTTTTTTTTATCATTCCCAATATTATGAATTACCATTTTGTCATGTTTTTTGAATATTATATATTCCAATCGTAACTTCTGAATATATCTCAATGTTTCAATATTTTTGTATTTATAAGATGAATAATTAATTTTAGCTTACTTCCCGTGCATACCAACTCCCTTTTATTGCTTTTGAGAAAATCATTGCAGTGTGTGACAATCCGGGGAAAGGTATTTATATGTCCTTGTTGATGTCACATTAGAAAGGCCACATTCGGCCCAGTGCTTATTTACACAACACTGACGAGAGGAACAACCTAATGACTGACTCGTCTCGTCTTTTTCCGTCCATCTGTTTTCGCACGTCGGCTATTTCCGCAACTTCCTGCAGTCGCGATATTTATACGTTTATACGCGAACTGTAGAGTCTCCATCGTTCAAACGAGTTTCCTGTCATCTAGCCACTTTTAGGCGCGATACTCTTTTGCTCCCCAAAAAACACGAGGAGATGAAAGACGAATGGGATCAGACGTCTAGGCGTTCTTAGTAGTTTTTTACGCAAACAACATTCTATGGAAGAACAAAGTGGTTCTTATTCTGAAAAAAAAACCTATTGTAATGATAGCCCAATAATGTGAAACATAAAAAAATGAAGAAAAACAAATCATGAGAAGTATTGATTTTTGTTTAATTGTTTTGGCCCCCTGATCGAACTCAGTGTTCATTTGACAATGAAATACTAATTTGCTCAATAAAATATATGATTAAAAACAATTAACAAAAGGAACTGGTAATGGTGCGCTTGAAAGTTTAATTTTTATAGAAATTTTCATTTTAACTTAGATCACCAATTTGATAAGTTTATAGTTTTATTCTATGAGCCATTCATCTCACAGCAAAGATTAGTTCTATGTAACAAGATGGTAAACAAATCGAAAAATATACTTTACGTAAATGGGACGTTGTTGGTGTTTCGTTAAAATAATTTCAGTTGTTCCCGTTTCTCATAGCTAAAAACATTAGCATGAGT
This sequence comes from Laupala kohalensis, assembly GCA_002313205.1. NCBI lineage: Eukaryota > Metazoa > Arthropoda > Insecta > Orthoptera > Trigonidiidae > Laupala > Laupala kohalensis. Next base: position 28,365 of record NNCF01128367.1, read on the forward strand.
GTATTCGAAATATGAAATATGCTCCTAATGGGTTTTCTAAAAGCTGGTACCCTTGGCTGTATCATACTCAGCGTTATAGTAAACTGGGTTCTGTCTAAAACTATGAAAACAGTCCATTAACTTTAAAATAACGTTGAACTAATTTAACTCATTTCTTCAAAAACGTCTTTGAAGCATTATAAAAAACGTGAAGAGGTAAACCAGAAGTAAACGAAGACGCAATTAATTCCACGGGAAAAGAACACGAAGTTGTTTCTTTGCTTCAAGAAATTTAACGTAAGACAAAAAACAAACAAACAAAAAAACAAAAACATGAACGGAGGCGCACTGTGTTTATTAGTTTATGGTATATTAGTCGTAGTAAGTTACTTTATTGTCCTCAACGTTGTTTGAAACAGCTCTCTTGAAAATATATTATTTCTTTATTTATTGTCAATCTAAATGACTGGATGTTGGTACAGAGCTTGTGCTCAACGTGTCCAATGCTTTTATTACGCCATCGTCCATGAGAGTAATACTATTTGAACCTCGCATTATTTTCGCAGGACATTCAAATTTCTGAAAACTTAAATCCATCGTGAACCTCGGACATGAATTCAATTTGCGTGATCTCGTGACGCTACTCTGTTCTCTCTGCATCGAACCTACGGAACGAATATTATTTCGTGTCTTAGTTTGTTGTGTTTCTAACTTGTATTTCTTTATAGCAAATATTTGCTTTCGTTACTACTATTAATATGTATTTGGATATAACATGAGTTCGTAGGAGTTGGCAATGCGTGTTAGGCAGCCATTTTGCATACTTTTTGGCAAAGTTACATGACTTGGAGTGTAGGAGAGCTATCGAGGGATCACAGTCGTTCAAATGGTCCCACTCAGAAATCGACACCAGAGATTATCGAACGCAGGTTATCCTGGATCCAATTTGAACAAGTCTAGAGAAGTCAAGTGAAGAGATTTCACAACTTTTTTGGTTGATTATTGTATTTTTCTTTTTGATTTTGATTCATAATCGCGAAACCAAAAAAAAACAAGAAGAAAAATGTGCAAGAGGTCGCAAAGAAGTCGTAACATGCTTGATTATTCAAACAAAAATACTTTATTTTCAGTATAAAATATTCGAATAATGTAATAGTTGTAAACGTTATTAACGACAAGAAATGTTTCCATGTAATGCACATTTTGTGAGTTTATATTATATAACTAAGCTATATTTATAATTACAACAAAGAGCTGTACTATATATCATGACGCATTCAGTATTTTCGGGTGTCTCCTTTCGTTCCCTGACAGTTCTTTCTTAACAGCTGCCAGATTCAGTGGAGTATCGTTCTTCGTATCATTTCCTGCCATTCAGTTGTTTCTCCGGGCGATTCACTGAACTCAGAGGCGGATGGATCAAAGATCACAAGGAATCTCCCTTCTTTAATCGCGTCTGCTTCCCGAGAGGAGGTATTTCCGCCAACGGCTCCACGGGGAGACTTAGTAAATCCTGGTATTTCGGACGGGAGTGGTGGTGGGGGGAGCCCCTGACCTCCAGCGAGCGATGTCCCACTGCATGGGTCGTCGAACTTCAGCGCGTGGAAGGTGGACACGTTAGCGCCATAAAACGAAAAGAAAACACAAACTACGGCGAAGTTGTATGGAAGGTTGTGACCGTGGTGGCCCCACGGATGGGGCCATGGCCTCTCCCGAAAAAATATTAATGACCCCCAATGGTTTTGGCACAGATGTAAATTTGTTGTTGTCGTGAATCGGCATATTCTGAAGAAGAAGAGGAAGAAGAAAAAGCGTACGTACAAGGAGAGGAATATATGGAATTAATTGGCTCGAGTAAAGCAAGTAACGGAGAAGATGAGAGAAGAGAAGAAGGTTGTAGTGAAGAGATGTGAAAGGCAATTTGGAATAGAAGGAAGGCGGAATTAAATAGAAACAGGACGTAGAGATTATAACGTTAGATTTGTAAAGATTAATGTTGTAAAGAGAAAACAAACCCCAGAAAACAAACCTCAGTCTTACGGCCGAGAAATTGGGGAGAAATAAAATTAAAATAAAAAAAAATAGTACGAACTAATGAAATAACTTTTTTATGTTAACTTAAATAAAAGTTAGTTATGTTAACTTAAATAAATATTGTAGACTGTACAAAACCTCCTCGTGGTGGTGTCCGTAACTCCTTTGGATTGGCGGCGCAGATGTGGATAGAAAGAAGAAAATAAGGCCGCAAGATAGAGACGAAACAGAAGTGGAAAAGAAATAGAGTACAGATACAAAAGATCAGAGTTTGTAGAATAAGAGATTGTAAGCGCTGATAAGGTACATGATGGCTAAGGTACAGGGTAAAACTGACAAGTAGAATGGAAAAAAAGAAGCATCCGTTTCTCATGAAGCTACATCCAGGAGGCAAATACAGTTTCTTCGAAGACATTTTGTTGTGGTATGAAAATCATAGTAATCACTTCCGATCAAGACCATGATCGATTATAAATTGACTGGCTGGGAACCAATGGTTTCGCATGATTGAATTTTAAGTACATCACCGACAACTGCTAGGTGTGTTCACGAGATTTAGCAGTTCATTCTTATGCAACGCTTTTTGTTCATGAACGTTCGCGAACTATTCATAAGAATATATCATACTACGTTTTCCTTGTTATTGTTACTAAAATTGGACTTTTCTGATAGTTTTTACTGCGTGCAAACTTTAATCATTTATTTTACTTCTGAAGGTAGAGACTTTCTCATACACGAATTTTATAGAAATGAGGAAAGTATTCTATGGAAAATATGTATTCGTTAATTGATTTTAAGAGTAAATAAGTTTACTTTCCTATTCATGGTCATACGCAGTTTTTTTTTACAACAAATTATTAATTTTTGAAAATTAAGCTGAGAAAGTGCAAATATAATTCTGGGCGGAAATGAAAAAATATTCGATACCTTTTATAACCGTGGGTGAGTCCCATTAGTACGCGGAGAATTGGAACAGGTAGGATAATTTAATATTTCTTCGTCCATAATAAAATAAAATTGCAAAAAAAACAAAACAGAAATTTGTTTTGAGGTATTTGAATTAACTTTTCCAAACAAAATCGGAGGTTATATCTCAAGTGATTTGTGAGACATTATAATGCTAAAACTAAAAGAATAATATTTCACCCAATTTTACTTCTTCAAAATCGGAATTTCGAAGTTACTTTCTTATTGAGCCCCTGCAACACAAAAAAATCATCCTCCAAAAAATTTCAAGTTCCTATCTTTAATATATGTTTTTATGTCGATCAATAAGTCAGAATGCTACTTATTATACAAGGAACATTTTTGGATATTTCACTTGCAGCATCTAATTTGGAAACACCTATCTTCAACTCTACAAAATGATTAATTAGAGTAATTGAACGAAGGTTAACACATTTAATTATATTAAATGTCTTTACAAAAATATTGTGTCCTCGATAGGATCTTATAAATTCTCAAAAATGATGTCGATCAATTTTAAATAATAATACGTCGAATGACGTCTATCTATGAAGCACAATTGCGTGTTACTGTCCACTCAACCTCCTCAATTTTCATAGAGAACTGTGCAGAAAGAAGACAAGTTTGGCCTGATACACATTAAATTTTACAAACTTGTTTGGTTTATTAGTATTATTATCGAGAAATAATTTATTTAAATTTTGGTGTCAGAAACAATTCTGGTTAAGGCGTTACATCATATTTTATATCAAAGATTGACACGAGAATGCAATGAGTTCACGGAAAAGATTAATGTATATTTTTTAAGTTCATTCGGAGAAACCTTAGCGACTTTGCAAAAGTAAGTCCCTTCTTACCAATTTCATGGGCAATTGTCGCAACATGATTTCAGGGTTTGAAGTCCCCTCTGTAAGGAGAAAGTGTGCGAGGGGACATGAATTCCATTTTAGATGATTTCAGATGCTTGGAGCCAAGAAGTTTCTCCGAAGTTTATTTGGAAAGGAAATATATTCCTCCCATCAAGTAGTGGTTGAGGTGAACGATTCTTGATAACGTTTCCAAAGGATCAGTTAGAGAGTGCCTCATGTCGTAATTGAGTAATTCTACAGAAATGGGGAAATTTGCGACATTCAAAGGAGTGAGGATTATGAACAAGCACTTCACGATTTCAACAGTTCCAACGTGTTTACACAAAACAACTTACGTTATTGAGCAATGAAGCATGTTTACATTGGTTTCGGTGGGAGCACATGGGGTTGCTTCCACATCAACCGCTGCTGTATGATCATCCTTACATTGACAGGCTTGAATTTCAAAAAATGACAAAGTAATGGGACATGAAATAACAAAGGAGTGAGGAAACAAACGTAATTATTAACTGTGTCATGCACATTGAATATGATTATGTTAAATGACCTAATTAATTTGTATCAATATGCTGTGCTAAAAAATATTAATAAATGGAAAAAATCCCAACCTTACTGCATAGGGTGTTTTGGACATATATTTCCCAATTTCTGTGGGATAACCCAAGGACAAGTAGTTTCAATATTTTCAATGTTACATTGGTCATACGATACTTGTGAAATGGGTTTACATATAATTTCAAATAATGAAATAACGTTTTCGTTTAACGGACTGCATATTAAAATGATTTGCTACAATTTTTTTTGCATATCTATGAAGGTGTTGCTGGAAGATAAACAATATTTTAAACCGTAGTTATGAAGAATTACTTTATTTAGTGGTGAAGTTAAGGTGTAAACCTCCTAAACTAAACCACGATTACGAGTGACTTCACTGTTTTCGTATTAATTTTATTATGCAAAGAATAGGCAAAGTCACGCCACTAACACCGTGTCATGGGGACAGGAATTGTTGTGTTGCCTTGTAGAAATATGTGCATGCACTGGTAGAGTGCGCTACATGAAAGAAACATCGATTAGTCTCGGTGACGATCTGAAGAGATCGACATAACAATTAACAAGGTGTGAACGAGGGTAGAGAAGGACGACGGTGGGTTCCGCAAAGCATCGTGTGTTGCGATGCGAGCAGGGCGGTGTTCGGTTGACGGGCAGACTGTCTGCGAGGGTAAGTGGAGGTTTCATGATAGACAAGCAATGGGAAGCATTGCACGTGCTTGAGGCCGGAGTAACAAACCTGTTGGTTGCTAATTTCTTTGCCGTCGATCATTAGTTCCGTTCATATCAAAGTGTATATTAATTTGCCCAGAATCATTTACACCCATTATTATCGTACCGGAACCATGAGACGAGGTCGTTCGTCCACGCAGTTCCTGTTTTTAATGGTCATCTCCCCGACATACATTACGTACACTTTATTAGAGTGAGATTTAATAAAAGACATCATCCGTCTTTCTCATCACCCATGTCAATCTCCAATATTCATCTCTTCTCATTCGGCTGCGTAATCTTGGTTCTATGACGCCATTGAGATGTAGTGCCTCCCCATCGATTGAATGCATACAATGACACCCGTTGAAAAATATATTTTACTTTTCAGACTAACCTAGAATAAATTTTAAATGTTAGAAAATTTTGAAATATTAAAAAACGACAAATTATTAAATTCAAAATCCTATTTTATAAAATTGGAAATTTCGGGAGGACATCAAATATATTCATAGAAATTAGAGACATGAATGCAAATCGTTCATTCATAAACATTCACTGATGGGTCATTGCGTTACAAATCTTCAAGAATTATAAAGGATTTATTGTATTTGCAATGTAACTTTTTCATTCCACTCCATTTTATATAATGGTTTACCACTCGAATTAATTTTTGAGTGAAGACTTTAGAGGTAATTTTCCGCCTTTAACCAGAAGAAATCCGATAAAAGTCTGTTCAAAATAAATAGAGCGGAAAACAGACTTCGATTACAATTTTGTATTCAATAGGACGGCTAGTTGAAATTATAAACTTTCGGAGTAGTCCACAGTCGAAGTTAAATATCTAAAAGGGAAATGATATGATAGCGGTTATAGTGTCTAAATGGTGTTTTTTGGTTTCCTGTTGCCCTCCAATGAGAAATGAGGTGATAGCACCCAGCACAAGGTTTCGAATTCTGGACTTTTGGCTTCTCTATTTCATCCAAGTCAGCCACGATATAGGCGCAGGTAATACGAATATTGTTGAACAAAAATTTATTCCTTTGTTTCGTTCTTTATTTGAACCCTTCTTTAACGACGACTCGCGATTCTGTCTCCTATTTTAGACAAGGAACGAGTCTATTGAAAAAATAGAGGTAGTAGANTTTTTTTAATTTGCTACAATTTTTTTTGCATATCTATGAAGGTGTTGCTGGAAGATAAACAATATTTTAAATCGTAGTTATGAAGAATTACTTTATTTAGTGGTGAAGTTAAGGTGTAAACCTCCTACACTAAACCACGATTACGAGTGACTTCACTGTTTTCGTATTAATTTTATTATGCAAAGAATAGGCAAAGTCACGCCACTAACACCGTGTCATGGGGACAGGAATTGTTGTGTTGCCTTGTAGAAATATGTGCATGCACTGGTAGAGTGCGCTACATGAAAGAAACATCGATTAGTCTCGGTGACGATCTGAAGAGATCGACATAACAATTAACAAGGTGTGAACGAGGGTAGAGAAGGACGACGGTGGGTTCCGCAAAGCATCGTGTGTTGCGATGCGAGCAGGGCGGTGTTCGGTTGACGGGCAGACTGTCTGCGAGGGTAAGTGGAGGTTTCATGATAGACAAGCAATGGGAAGCATTGCACGTGCTTGAGGCCGGAGTAACAAACCTGTTGGTTGCTAATTTCTTTGCCGTCGATCATTAGTTCCGTTCATATCAAAGTGTATATTAATTTGCCCAGAATCATTTACACCCATTATTATCGTACCGGAACCATGAGACGAGATCGTTCGTCCACGCAGTTCCTGTTTTTAATGGTCATCTCCCCGACATACATTACGTACACTTTATTAGAGTGAGATTTAATAAAAGACATCATCCGTCTTTCTCATCACCCATGTCAATCTCCAATATTCATCTCTTCTCATTCGGCTGCGTAATCTTGGTTCTATGACGCCATTGAGATGTAGTGCCTCCCCATCGATTGAATGCATACAATGACACCCGTTGAAAAATATATTTTACTTTTCAGACTAACCTAGAATAAATTTTAAATGTTAGAAAATTTTGAAATATTAAAAAACGACAAATTATTAAATTCAAAATCCTATTTTATAAAATTGGAAATTTCGGGAGGACATCAAATATATTCATAGAAATTAGAGACATGAATGCAAATCGTTCATTCATAAACATTCACTGATGGGTCATTGCGTTACAAATCTTCAAGAATTATAAAGGATTTATTGTATTTGCAATGTAACTTTTTCATTCCACTCCATTTTATATAATGGTTTACCACTCGAATTAATTTTTGAGTGAAGACTTTAGAGGTAATTTTCCGCCTTTAACCAGAAGAAATCCGATAAAAGTCTGTTCAAAATAAATAGAGCGGAAAACAGACTTCGATTACAATTTTGTATTCAATAGGACGGCTAGTTGAAATTATAAACTTTCGGAGTAGTCCACAGTCGAAGTTAAATATCTAAAAGGGAAATGATATGATAGCGGTTATAGTGTCTAAATGGTGTTTTTTGGTTTCCTGTTGCCCTCCAATGAGAAATGAGGTGATAGCACCCAGCACAAGGTTTCGAATTCTGGACTTTTGGCTTCTCTATTTCATCCAAGTCAGCCACGATATAGGCGCAGGTAATACGAATATTGTTGAACAAAAATTTATTCCTTTGTTTCGTTCTTTATTTGAACCCTTCTTTAACGACGACTCGCGATTCTGTCTCCTATTTTAGACAAGGAACGAGTCTATTGAAAAAATAGAGGTAGTAGATGTTCGTAACATTTGTGAAATATTGAAAAATAGAGACCTACGTAAATATGTAAGTTCCATGGAAAATTTTATGTTATTACTGTTGGGTGCCAAACTCCAAAATCCCCTTAGATGTTAGAAAATTCATGTTTTTGATAGGTACAGCACAAAATTCTTTCAATTCAAATGATTGTAGTGGGTCAACACTGGTGGTAATTAACTTTGTGAATCCATAATGAAGCTTTACGAATTGAAAAGAGGACACCTGGTTCTCCTCTCAAATGTGCGGAAGTCATTTAACACAAACAAAGGAGCGGGAAAATGCCTTATCACGATTTTGCATGCGGGTCAGGAGTTGCAAGTTTCAGGGACACGCTTCTGAAATGAAGGGTATTGAATAAAAATGGATACAGGGCACATGCAGTCTGAATTGTAGTTTGGACACTGAGATACGAAGCGGATTGAAAAGGAATATTGTACAGTTGTGTAATATATTGTATAGTACGATAGTGCTGTTCAACAAGTATTTTGTAGTGTGGCTTAATTTTTCTTGCTTTTTAAAAGAAGTATTATGACTTTTTTGGTTATTGTACGATATAATTCAATAGCTTCCTTATGAAGACGGAATCACTCCTAATTCTTTTATAGGATAATCATATTTATTTTACCACATAATTCAAACAAAAATCCATCACATGAAGCGATCTGAGAATATTAAGTGTTTGAATTTCAATTTACAGCTGGATAACAATTAAACATGTTCTGTGCGCTTTTCCTGCAAATATTCTTACTTTAATTTATTTGTATTATGATGATGATCGGTAGAGTTTGTCTCATTATTTGCTTACCATCCATATAAACAATAAAGAGATGCGTCCAAAGAATATTATGACCAAATGNCTACTTTAATTTATTTATATTATGATGATCGGTAGAGTTTGTCTCATTATTTGCTTACCATCCATATAAACAATAAAGAGATGCGTCCAAAGAATATTATGACCAAATGATATAACTTAATGTGGTTCATAATGTGCCATAGTATATTAAACCTGCCGATTTATAAATATTAGTGAATTTCCTGACTTGACCCGGTCTCGGCCCGGATCTCTATGCCACAGCATGCGCTAGTGTCCCTTCTGAAGGGGTTATGTCTGTAACCCTGGATTACATAGAAGAATATCATGACTCCCTTCCCGTATGTATTTAACTAAAATAACGTCATAACCTTGCAGCTGGTTTTTATTTGTTTGTTTTCTTTAAATTTAAGTTCGACTAATGCAGTGAAGTGTTTGTTGAATTGAATTTATTTTCGTTCTTAACAGCTCGTATTTACGTGTTGTTCAACATGCGTTTTGTACATTAAATCTTAAATAAATACTTGGATTTTTAATTATTCAATTCAGTTTGATTCAAATTGACATCTCGATTCTCCTTTGAAAGACGCGGCTGTGTTTGTGGTTTGTGGTGGAGAAGAAGGAAGAAAAAGTTTTCTTCATTAGCAAAGCGGAAGAGAAGGGTGTAAAATCTTGAATGAGAGAATGCAGACACATGGAGAAAAACTCATTACTGTATACGACCATAAAATATTAACGACGAAATAAATTAAACCCCAAAAAACGTTTAAAAATTGACTGCTGAAAGAATAAGAACTCTTAAAAGATATTTTTTGTTTTATCAAATTCTTTGACTGAAAGAAACTTGGATATTGTTTAATGAGAGTAACCATGTTTCAATTTATAAAGTCCTGTGTATGACTGAATGAAGAATAAACAAAAATGAATTCAAATAAAACTTCGGAAAGGGTTATGAAAAAATATACCTATTTCAATTACATAATGTTAGAAATTTGTAATGAAAATGTCTTATTGATAAAATTTATGTTAACTTCAGTGTGATATAAAAAAGCATTTTAGAAGGAAAATTAACTAATTAAATAAATAGTTAAAAACTTACTACTTTTTTTTGGACGAATAGTATTTTTATTTGTTGTTCAGAACTCACTACGTTTTGACGTGGATTTATGCCGTCGTCAGGTGATCAAGTAATAAATTATAATAACAATAAACATAACATGACAAATAAACATGATATAAACAGAAATATAAACACAAAATATGTTTACATAAAAGAAGAAACACAAACAAAAAATAAAAATATTATTCGTCCAAATAAAGGTTGTAAGTTTTTAACTATTTATTTAATTATATTACATAATGGANTGGCGATCGAATCGGCGATTACTAATTGATCGTCCTTGCTGAGCTCATACCAGTGGGAAAATAGCAATGAAGGCAAATCTGTGACGTTATAAATTCTTATAGTTTTACGAACGTATCAGAGAAATCTTATTTAAGAAGACTAATTCCCCAGTTGGCAATTGAACTTATGGAATAATTTTTTTTCTCTTTTTTCACTTTATTACTTGTGAAATGTAGTAACCACTCTGGTCTTAGGTACAGACATCATATACTATTTTTTATATAATCCACGACTTTGAATATCCCGAGACCACGATCACACAACGAGGTTCTCGTAGAAATTTACGAACTTCACCATCATACTAGTTTTTTTTAATTTAGCAATTGAGTTTATGGAAGACTGAAAGATCTTTACTATAACTAAAAACTTTTTCAATGTCTGTTATTTAAGGTCAAATTTTATTTGTAGTTTTAGACCAGATATGTGGTGGAGCGGGAGTGTATGGGAGAGAGTTTTCGAACATAATTGTGTAAGTTTGATACGAGCGAAAAATAAATAAATAAATAATAAATATTTTATTTGATCAAAATGATACAATCTATCTAAATTACAGCTAATATAGACTTCCGACTCGTGATTTGTTATTTCGTATTATAGGAAGACAACCGGACCGCCGCCTCTGATAGGGAAGGTTGGCAATTCTTTACTAACTTATGTGACATGAGAGCTTCTACACTGCCAAATTTGGTATCAAACCCCAGTCTTAGGTGTCATTGAGTATAAATCTACCGTCCGCCCCCGCATAGGATGGACGAAGGAATAATCTTAAAAGTCTAAAACAATAAAAACAACTCAGTCGCAAGTGTTAGTTGTTTGTTTGTTGTTGTTTTTTTCGAAAAAACTTTCTTTAACCATTTAAAATCGAGCGCAAATAAAAATCTCTCAAAAACTCTACAATACTAATGAAATACCCTCACATTAAGGAGTTTTAAGATATTATTATTATGGTCAATGACTTGTGTTGTGTTATGAATGATTTGAAGGATTAAGACTCACATTTCTTATGTAAAAGTATATTACCAATTTAAATCATGATTCTTTGATGCATTACTGAATATGTTCTTATTATGACGCTTCGGATGAGTTCCATATCGATATTTTTTGTGAACATAATTTCCTCCGAGATTCAAAGGAAAACCATTAAAATCAAACTTTTTTATGAATAGCAAATGACATTGCGTCTACACACTCTGACAAAAATTATTAAATATCACGGAAATTACTGTTTGTGTTGTATATTTGGTTGATAAAAAAGAACGAAATTATTGGTGTCCCCATTCTTGAAAATTAACTGGGAGACAGAATTTTCTGAATACTATTGCCACATTTTCTCAATTTTTTCAAACCATTCGAGAATAACACAGTTGGATTGTCTACATGACTCAAAAACTCATATCTAATTCCTGAAGATGCTATGAATAAACTACTGATATTTTCCCTTTACGTCACTATCTCCTTGCGTATGAAGGCAGTACCAATCATTTCACCTGTCTATCGCTTCTGAACGAAGGAAACAACTTTGAAACACTGTTTCCGCAAGCGGATTTCCCTTTCTTCTTGTGGCTAGAAAGAAAACCCACAACTGTCTTTTTCCTGGTTTCATGTATCCAAATTTACACGCAGTGACTCATCCGCTCAGGAAGTGAGTTGACTTCTCGGAATTGTGGTTCCTGTGAAGAAACACTCCTTGATCCAGTGAATCGCACCATGGTGCTTGTGAGGTCGGTCAGTATTAAGAACACGGAGGACGAAAGGTCACGCTTCCACGGGAACTGAGTCAAGACCTGGGTTATTCGGACCGAGGAAAGATGGAAGTGAATCATTCAATTACAGTAATGATGCACAGAAAGAGTTCTTCTATTCTCCCATTTCATGGAATATAAAGAGTGCACAGATAATTTCAAACAAAGAAGAATAATTTTCTTCAAGTTCTTGGTGAAGTACGGTCTAACAATGGCGACTATGATGCACCACAAACAATTTCAGGACAAAGAACGTACCTCCAACTTGATACAAGTTAGGACGAAACAAAAAATGCCGTTCAAGTGACGACCCGCGAACGTATTTCTTATGGCTCACGTGTTATAGTATATTTTACATTGAATTTTCCTTCACACTTTGAGGGGGGGGCACAATTTTGTGTTATAAATGTTGTCATATATAATATTTGACGTGGCATGTACGGTAAGAGAAAATAGAAAATTGTGTTCGGAATTACTCCGTCATTCATTACAATATAAAACCATTTTATTAAAATACAAAATATTAAAATACTTTTTTAAAATAAAGAAATATACTATTTAATTTTTCTATATTGAAATAATATAAATTTGTTAATGATAATAAATATCGCCTTACAAGTAAATAAGACGCATTAGTTTTATTGGCCAGACATTTTGTCTAACCCCATCCCACGCATCGGTTCCTTCAATCGAAAGTTACAGAAAAATGGCTTACGAACTAAGATAAGTTGAACAGCCTATATAACTAGAGAAAATGAAATCCATAACTATGATCCTGACATACCACGACCGTTGATGACAAACATGAGTTTACACAGCGATGACGACGACTGACAACTACGTTTCTATGACTGCCAAAATAATCAAAACCCTTGCTGCCCAATCAAAACAGTTTTAATTTTGAAGCAATAATCGATGTCGCTTATATCAGGTGCATGATGGATATAAAGCTACGAGAACGATCGTTGACTCGGAGAGTTGTTGTTTGTTAGAGGTACAATACGCCGTGTTGGCGATAAGAGATGTTCGATTAGTTTTTGATATTCTGTCGAAATATTATTATCAAGCGTATCACTTCTTTTTTCTTTTTTTCATAGATAGAGTGTTTTCTTAAGATTTGCGGATGGTGTCGGATTTCTGCGGTTATTGCGGTACGACAGGGTATCAACTAGTGCACAATTTTCGACATTCTTACAGTGGTCGACACGTGAATAAGAAATATAATTACAAGTCAAAATGTACAAGAAATCTCTTCGCAAAATTATGGTATGTAAACTATAGATAAAGGGAAGATTTACTGATGTTCTTCCAAAATTTCCCCCAAAAGTTGTGCAGTGAAGTGTGAAAAAATTAATAATGAATTATAAATAAACAAATCATATCACACTTCCCTTCCCAATTAATTTAAAATGTAACTAGCTGGTCTCGAACAAATAATTCACACACAAAATGAAAAATAAATAAAAGAGTTAAAATGTTTCAAATTGCTAGTAAACTCTTTCTTTCAATTAACTATAAACTTCCAAAATAATATTTGATGAAATTCTCTTACCTTAGTAAAGTAATTAAACATTTTTCGTAAGAGCCGGTCTGCGATTGCAATATCTACATAAACATAAAAATGATTTAGTGTTTCTTTACATAAATTTTATCTTCCTATGGTTCCTCGCGTCAGGCAGCATCTCGGACTCAGTTTAAATACTGGTAGAAATTCCAAATTAATTTGTATTTTAAAGTTTATTCTATTATAAATAGCGCTTAATGTAAGATTACGCTGTCCTAATTCCCGAAAATAATCATAGTACCTCATGACTGGTAATGATTATGTATGGCGTAAAAGACAGGGATCTTATCAAAACGTTATTTTGTCGAAATGCAATATAATGATGATGAATACCTTAACACAAATAATTTACAACTAAACCCCTTTTTGTAGGTTAACGCGGCCGGGGTCAGTATAATCTTGTTTGTCCGGGACAAACCACGCCTCGGTGTACAGAACTACAAACGTTTCGACCATCCTCTAAATGCGATCCTCCCAACTCTCATTTTTTATTTTAAAATGTAAATGTTTTAAATGGTTAGACGGAAGAGTCTCGGTAAGGTCTTGGTTTCGCCAGAATGGAGACACTTCATTATTATTATTTAAATGAACCTCAGTTTCAACTGATGAAATAAGAAGATAATGCGAGTATATCACCATGGCATTATGCATGGCTTATAGTACTGTCTAAATATCTCCGAGCTATAGAGCATGTACCTAGAACCACATATTTCTGCATCTCTTTGTAGGTATTGGGATGCAGTCCAACAGCCTTATCCCTTCATGGAGTTTCTTGGTGATGACTCCAGTAGCAGAGATAATAAGCGGAATAACTGTGTATCTTTTTCTTCATTCCACATCTCTCGTAACTCTGCGGTCAGACCTAAATATTTAGTTACGTTCTCCTCATGTTTCTGGAATATGTTGTTGCTTAATGGGATTGAAATGTCAATTATAAAGGTTTCTTTACTCCTTGCCTTTATTACTATTATGTCTGGCTTGTTGAAAAGCAAGGCCCAATCGTCATTACTTCTCTATCCCAGTACAACTTGATTTCTTCATTCTCAGTTACTGCTTCAGGTTTGTACACGTACACTGCATTCACTTCATTGAGTGCATTGTGTGCAACTGCGAGTTTTTGATGTACTGTAGCAGCCACTGTGTCTCTCCAAGTAGTCTTTCAGATCTAACGCTAAGTAACCGGTTATTATGCGGTCAATAGTTTCATCGGCAGAGTAACACTTTCTGCACTTATCCGACGGAATTTCCTCGCCTATGATGTATTTCCTGTAGTTTAATGTCGGAATCACTTGATTCTGAATTGCTAACATCATTCCCTCTGTCTCAGCAAAGATACTGCCATTTGCGAGCAAAACATTTGAAGCTTCACTGTCTTCTTGTGGCTTATTTAGTTGGTAGAAATGAATTCCAAGGATGACTTTACTACTCCAACTCTCTAATAATTGGGTCTCATTTCGCATTACAACGCTCGGGAACTCATCTCGTGATGCGAGGTTAAGTTGTTATTATTATTATCATTATGCTGGATCCTTCTTCAGAGTAATGTCAGATGTCTTAATCTGCTGCTCCAGCAACTTACCTGTAGTTCTCTTCGACTCTGACATTGCCCTGCAGAAGTACCCAGCAGGATGGTCGAAACGTATCCGGGACAAACAGTTTTATATAATTACAGTTTTATATAATAAATAGTTTGTCGCAATTTTCACCTGCAAACATCTTAAGTTGTAAGATAAATTTTGCATCCGACGCGTAGGTACGCGAAAACTGGGCTTAAGAGCTACCAGCATTGGAGCCGCCAGTGGTTACATATCCCCTGAAGGGGGATGNGTGGAGGTTGCAAACGGTCTTTGGAGTCGAGGCGGATGGTGCTGTGGATAGCATACCTACGGCCAGAGCAAGATATCCCGGGTTCGAATCCTGTTCCGTCGCAATTTTCACTTGGCTGTTGATGTTGCAAACACTGCTCCACGAGTAGGTACTCGGTCGTTGTGAGTAAACAAATGTGATGCAGGTTGTGAGATGTGTTCGACCATATCGACTCAACTTTTAATATTCAGACAAAATATACACGAGTTATTTTTTTCATCACAAAACGGATGCAGTTTTTCCGAAAATCCCATGCGAATGTACGAAAATCCAATGGGAATCCATCGAAATTATTGAGCCATTCCAAGTAATAATGAGAGGAAGGAATTATTCTAGGATACTAAAACTATCTACCATGAATACTATCTTAAAAAATTGTATCAAAAATCTAATGGAGTGAAATTGGTGAAAAGAACATTGAGCAAATTAATCCCATTGAAAGGGAAATATCAATTTTTACAGAATCACGAATTATTTTTATACTGAATGGGGAAATAAATTGTATTCCTCACACGGTATTGACGTAACAGAGTGTGTTAAATCCATTTGGGGATCAAATCACAGAAGATGAACGACTGTGTGGACTGGATACATTCAGTAAGACGGAGCAACAGCACACACCACCTTGATAACCTTGTCATGAGTGCGTGAGGTGTTCGGTGAGGAGAGGACGGTCAGCAGACGCAATAAAATCTCCTAGCCACCTGTACCGCCTGATCTCTCTTCCCAGTCACCTGTGAAGTAAATTGTAGGGTCTGGTGTACTCAGATAATCCTCTCACACTGGAAGAGCCGCAGCAGAACATTGAAAACGCTATTGCTGCTGCTATCCCTCAAGCAGAGCTGCTACGCGTGTCTTACTCTTCGATAACTCTAGCACAGCGCTGCACCGACGTCAACGGTGGCCACCTCCAGCATTTACTTTGATGGGCAGTTCTCTTGTTTATTAACAAGGGTCAATTCCGTGTCAAGTCTAATAAATATTTTCCGTGCAGATTTAATTTTACCCAGTCTGTATTTTCACTTATCTTGTGGACGACGATTGGAAGAATGGAGAAGTGGGAGTTGGATTATCGGAACGAAAGTTGTTCTGATAACGCACGGATGTTTTTTATTTGTATCTAGTAACTTATTTAAAGAGTCAAACGAATATGCTAATACATTCGGGATACACTTGCGACTAACCCTACTGAATTTTATTGTAATATCTTTTTTCGAAAACAATTAATTTAAAATAGGAATTATTCTTAAAAATAGGTTTCCGGCTAAATACCTGAAGCTTTCTTTCTGAAGCTTCGATGCCGTATGATCTGAGATCAAGAAATTCTCAGAACAACTTACAAAATTTTAGATAATAATTGGGGTTTTCGCTATTTAGCGACACTTTATAATTGTAGTTTTTTGGTGAAATGATACAAGAAAGTTTTTAAACCATACAGTAATATATTTTTTCTCGTTAATTATGTGTTCATCAGTCCAAAACACGACAAAATTATTTCGAATATGCCGTCATCATGATTTACGTGGTATAATAATTGTGACATCACCAAAGAGATCTGAAATTGAAGGATCTTTATCAAAACTGTATTTTGTGTTTGTTTATTACGTTCAAATTTTATTCACAACATTATTTCAGTTCATTGAAATTTGAAAGAATAATGCAAAAATACTTTAATAGAAATTTATTGAACTTTAATAATTAAATACCCCGTGTAAAAGACCAAANGTGCCTATGTTTATATTTAGTACGCTAACATGTGGGAAAATACTGTGGTTAGGCCATAGTGTGATGTCCAGACTATTATAAGTATTCCTTCTACTTCAAATAACAATAATCATCACCCTACTATAAAAAGAATTTGATAAATAATTTGAAGAGTCTTCAAGATAAGTAGCGTTGGCCTATGTGAACTTTTCCCTATACACCCCTCCGCTCCGTAAAATTTATCACATAGACAAAAAATGAGCGACAATGAAATATGCAGCTAAAATGTCGTCGTTTGAATACTTCATCAATAATTAGGGTCTGAAAGATTTCTGGAGCCCAAGCACTAAACAGTGCTATCTGAGAAATTGCGCCACAAGGAGCTCGTGTTCTGAATGCGTCATGAACTGCTCCGACGGTTCCAACGCCCTTCAGCTAACACGTAACGCCCCCGTCCCCCCCTGCCATGGTCTTGCTGGGCCACCCGCACCGCTGCCGCTGATCGCAAAGGATGTCAGTGAAATTCGAGATGTGCTCAGTTCAACCACCACCGCTGCCACCAATATCCTCCCGCATTGTCACCTACTCCCATCATCTAAACGATCGCGACCAAAGTAGAAAACAAGGGTTGCTATATTGCGTAGGGTAAACCAGAAATGAACGTAATGGGACCATTATAAAATATTGTGAACAATTTTCTCAGAGGTGTTTAAAACTCATCTTAAAACTAAGGTATTCTATTCGTCAAAGAGACTAGGCTTTGGTACCCCCCCAAAAATGTTTCAGAATTATGATTTGAACCAGTCCCTATCCAGAGGCGATGAACTTTCATATCCTACGGAGAAAATTTTGAATTATTTGACTTTATATTACTATGGGCTTATAAGAAGAAACTTTTGCGAGCCTATGTTTTTTATATTCTGGCAAAAGTACCGGTTTAGCATAGCGAATAAATCCTACTAAAACATAGTAAATGGAAATAGAAACTCAATGACGTTAAGATTTTCAAACATTACGGGCAATTACAAAATTGGGAGTTTTTGCATAGCGTACCTAGGAGCAATCTTATACGCTATCCACATGCAAGTTACTTCTGCACATGCTCAGAAGTTAGTGGTGCACTAACGCTCCTAGCGTACTACGTTAGAAAGCCTCTGTTTGCGTATGATGTTAGTGGTATGCCCGTGAGAGAGATCATGGCGTGGAGAGGCCAGTGGGGAGAGAGAGATTCTGGTCTGGATTTGAGGTTATGGTGATATCTGAGAGGGTATCCGAGAGATTTGCTGCTTGTGTGTGCCGTTTGAGGACATGTTGGTGTACTCACAGTTGAATTGTGTACGCTTACATAGAAGTAGTTTGTTCAGATTTATAATTTTTAGTTTGATTTGAGTCAAAGGTATGCTATGCAAAATGCATTGATTAACCAGTTCTTTCCATGAGTGTTAAGCGGTTAGCATCATCAACGTAACGTATACGCTAGGAAGTGTGTACGTTACGCAAAAACTCTATTCATTCACCAAAAACTCTGAAAAATACTGTTCTAACGGAAATGGCAGCTGCATCACGTGACTGAAAACAATGCGACCCTTGTCGAAGAAAGAGTCAAACGATAATCGAAATTTATTACCACGTTGTAAATTCATAAAACAATTGTCCTCATCCAATGGTAAAAATAATTAGAATGAATTTATAATTAATTAGAACTCCTGTGGTCAATATTTTCAAGATTTGTGAATCGTTGGCAACTTGACTTCTGTCGACGCGGATATAGTACCTTAAGATTATATAGTAATGAAGTGTGGTCTTCCTATTTTGATCGGAATTGCCTCTGTCAAGAAAATATATTGACAGAATAAATGAAATAGAAGTGTTGACATTTAAAGACGATAATATTACTTAATATTCTAAGTAGTGATGTTCATTTTCTGAATTTTACTTATAACTTAACGATTTCAGTGTACTTTTTTGCACATGAATAGAACCCACTCTTTCCCACTGATGATGGTATTAATAGGAGACTAACTAAAGGCACGAAATGTTGAATGAAACAATTTTTCTGTGCGATCATATGAATGTTAACTTTTACTTAAAGAGATTATTTTATTTGCCTGGATAATATGACAGATTCTCGTTTTCCCCATCTGCTAGCTGTAGACAAGATTTATTTAGCATTAGACAATCATAATACATAACGAGCGTCACGTAACTCACGATCTATTTCCTACCAATATTGTTTATCCCAGCATGGTCAGACGCGTCAGAGCTGACGATTGTTTGGACTCAAGTAATCATGTAATATCCTTTACAAATGTGTCAAATAGCTTCTTTTCTTGGTGTGTTTTTTAAATGCTGTTGCCTGGAAAGGAAAAGATGAAAGATGAAAAAACATGAAATCGCCGACACATTTTTTAATTCTCTAAAGTACGATATTTCATTTGTGTAATTTACTTTACTCGGTTACGCAGAAGAAGGAACTATAATTCTCTGGGACATTTACGTGTAAATGTATAGGGTGATGATTATACATTACTCATATTACACTCTCTGTATACTTTAATTGAAAAATAAAAATATATTTGCTTATCGTTAAATTTCATGGAATGTTAGTTGCACGATGTTATCTCCAACATTTACGAAAGGAAGAACTTACACGGTCATATTATTATGTCAAATGTCTATCATCAAAGACATTATTATCAAAGACATATGACATAGGTTCTCGCAAAGAGAACATAACTCAACTATTATCAAAGGTTGTGCATAACACGGACATACGTTTTATATACGTTCTTTGATAACATACATGTGACATAGAAATATGACCATGTATAACCGACCTTAGTTCAAGAAGATATTCCTTTGAAACGTTATTGGAGCCATGAATTTGTTGACAGTTCATTTCTTCACGTATGTCAATATTCCTCCACTTCTTCTTTCTTTCCCCTCCGCATAGTTTTGTCCTTCACGTTCGCCTACATTTAGCGATACGTTCGCTCCGCTTCGATAGTCCGTGTTCTCAATTTTCCCCGTATCTTGTAACTGTCGTTAAGCATGGAGACTTTGCGTGTTGCAGTTTCTCTCGCTTGAGTGAGCCATGGGTCTTGTTTTCTCATTGAGGCGTCAGCATCGAGTCTATTGTTTGGACAACACACTAATTCGACCATTTCCCTCCCTCCACTACAGAATAACGTATATTTCCGCAGATGAAACGACCTTCACGTAAGACGAGGTAAAAATTTTCGCCAACATTTTATACTTTTAGCATATATCTGTTCCCCAAACTATAAACGGCCTATGAAGCCAAAACATGGGGGATTACTAATGCCGTGGATGGTTCTGAGGACGATTTGTTATGGGATACAGAAGAGGAAACGACACGCTAGGGGATGGAACCCATATGACTAGATTTTGTATAAGGAAAGTGAGGATGTACTTAAGAAGCTGTATTCCTTAGTCCATGAATGTGAGGATTTTGAAGGAGTTTTGGTGAGTGATTGGTTTTATTGAATATTGGTTTTTATTTGTATAAATTTCAGTCAATTTTGTTTTGAATTCGTCCTATATGATGACCCCGGGTTTTGGGAGCAATTTTATGATTCAATTATAGTCTTATTTGTGAAAATATTGAGTACTTTGATGTGAGTACTAGGGCATTTTGGAATAAAAGCTATGAAATAAAAGATAACCTAGTAAAGGAAACAGCTTCGACACTCTTCATTGATCAAGAGTCATGCAAACCAAGGACGTAGCCAGGCGGGGACGCAGGAAGAGGCACTTGCCCTCCACCCTAAACATAAAAAAATAAAGGAATAGAAACAAATCCCAAACAAACTTCCAGTTAATCCATATTAATTCAACTAATTCAATCAGCGAATCTAATACATTTTATTAATATATAATTCCCAATTAGAAGTGAATTATATGTGGTGATAATGCCACTACTCTTGCTTTTGTCAAATTACCGTTTGCAATCCACGTTGGGTAATAAAAATCTGATGACCATGATTACAGATTGTAGAGAAGATATACTTACTTAAATCCCTGAAGAGATGTACGTTATCCCCTTCTGCTAAAAATTCTAACTATACCTAAGATCTCACCCATACAACCCTCAACTGGCGTTACTGTCCTCTCACGTACTATCTAAGCGCATGTGGTCATGATGGCGGACAATATATGTAGTTTCACAAAGAATTGAAGAAAACAAAACATTTTCTGCTACTGTGAGGCCATTAGAGTTTTGTCAATGACAGTCAAATTAAGATTAAAAACGAAGAAAATGTTTGACGAGTCATAAGGTGCTGAGATAATTTTTTTATAATATAAAATAAATGACCTAATCTTAAGATTAATCAACATTTTTAATTTAACTTAAATTAATACGGATTTTCTATAAGCCTGGATTTTCCCAGCGGTCCATCCTAGCATATAAAATGTCTTGCTCACATCGTTGTTGGGGCTATACATCACTGCACTTTGCTTTTACACTGATTACACTTGTCACACAAGCTTAAAGGGTTTAGTCCTATTAAGCCGTCGCACTGTGCCTTGTTTGGCTAATAGTTGTAGCACTTCCATGGTAGTATGTTTATGGAGTCTTTCATCGTGCTTCTTGGCAACTTCCTTAACTTCTTCCTCATCTGGATGAAGTCCCGATGAAGATCAGCATTCCGAATGTACCAAAGAGCATTGACAATGTTCCTCAGCACTCGGTTCTGGAACACTTGGATGCTTTTAATGTTACATTCTTTGGTACAGACCCACAAATGAAGGCCGTAAGTCCAGACTGGTTTCAGAACTTCGCAAAGGACACCGCAAATTTGTTTAATTCTTATTTCTCAAAATAGGTAAAATATCGAAATCAGTAACTCAAAACCAATGTCCACGAAATACATCCACACACGTACTGCATTCAATGTTCACTTCCGAGACTAACTTCAGTGAAGTTATGAGTGTCATCAGTTCTTTAAAAAATAAGTACTCAGCAGGGATAAATGATTGACCTGAATTTATAGTAATATCTTCTTCTCACATTATATGAAATCCACTCTCTCTAATTTTCAATAGCTCCTTGTCAGAAGGTGTGTTTCCTGACGTATTTAACAAAGCTAAAGTGAAACCATTACATAAGAAAGGAAATAAACATGACGTTGGAAAATAGCGACCCATATCAATATTGTCAACTTTCTCAAAAATCCTGGAAAAAAGATCATTTTAAACTATTTATCGCATAATAATATTCTCTCAAACGATCAGCACGGTTTCAGGAAATTCTTTTCAACTAACAGTTCCATATTTTCTATTCTAAATGATGTAACCAATTCTCTTGACCGTGGAGATAATCCACAAGGTATTTTTCTTGATTTTTCGAAAGCATTCGATGTAATCGATCACGTAATTCTTGTCTCAAAACTGCACTCATACGACATTTCGTGAATTGCCACATCAATGACTAACTTTCTACTTGAAAGACAGACATCAGCAAGCAGAAATTTCTTACGTTGAAAATAAAGTATGTCTATATTACCTTTCAGAAACACAGCCACTTACTTGCGGAGTTCCTCAAGGTTCAATTTTAGGTCGTATCCTCTTTTTATTGTACGTAAATGAAATGTCATCCACCGCGCCCGATGTAAAGATGGTTCTCTTTGCTGATGACACAAATCTACTATGTAAACATGTCAATGCGCAAAGAGCTCTGTCTTGGTTTCATTCAAATCGTCTCATCGTTAATACTGATAAAACAGTACCCACGTCATTTCGCAATAGTGTAACGAAATCTCTTCCTCCTACATCCCTTT
>NNCF01128367.1:51353-70985 GCA_002313205.1 Laupala kohalensis
AATAAAAAAGAAGAGGAAAGAGGAAAATGAAAGATACCCTAACCCTAATAGCGTCGGGATCGAAAAGAACAAGAGGTGACCAAGGAAGGTCAGAAAAGAGAAAGGAAGGAGCATGGCACAAGTAAGTGGAAGCAATGCCAGACTCAGCTCGGGGCCCCGTGTTTGCCAAACACGTACTTACTAGATGTTAGTCCCCTGGGGCGAGGTAGGAAAATGAAAGATACCCTAGCCCTAATGGCGTCGGGATCGAAAAGAACAAGAGGTGACCAAGGAAGGTCAGAAAAGAGAAAGGAAGGAGCATGGCACAAGTAAGTGGAAGCAATGCCAGACTCAGCTCGGGGCCCCGTGTTCGCCAAACACGTACTTACTCGATGTAAGTCCCCTGGGGGGTCCTACATCCCTTCCGCTGAACGGAACACAAATAAAATCAGTCAAGATAACAAAAATTTTTTTTTAGGGCTTCATATTCAGGACAACCTCAATTAGAATTGCCATATTGATAATTTGAATTCCAAACTAAGCAATCTATGCTGTGCATTCCGAATTATAGCCAACATTATTAGTCAACACGTTTCTCGCTGCGTGTATTTTGCACATGTATATTGTCACATGTATTTGTATTTAGGATAGGGCTTATCTTCTGGAGCCAATCACCTCGGAGCATTCAAACTTTTAGAATTCAAAAGAGAATAGTTCGAATTATATGTAAATCTCACCCCTGAAATTCATGTAAACCTTTATTTAGAGAATTAAATATTCTCCCTCTCCCTTGCATATACATTTATGAAGTAGTCGTGTTTGTTAAGACAGAACTATTAAAATCCCACCCCTGCTTGAGAAGAAATAGTCTAGTTCACGAACATAACATTCGTTTTAAGGCTAATATTCATCGTTCTGGCGTGTAAATATCTCTTTGTCCAAAAAGGACCATAACATTGAGGAATAATTTTGTATAATTACCTTCCCAAAAATCTAAAAGATATAAATAAATCGAATCTCTTTAAATCCGCGGTTAAAAGCTTTCTAATGTGCTATTGTTCCTATAATGTGAAAGTATTTACAGATTTTAATAAATGAAGTTAATGAGAGTTTCAAGTTCCTAATAAATATTGTTTACCACATGACTTCGGATGATGTACGTGATGTTAATATCTCTTATAATTTAACACGCCATTGTTATTGTACTATATATTCTAACGACCCGGATTCGTTAGAGGATATTATAGTTTTATTTAGAAATATGTGCGAGTAATAATGGCTTTCATAGAAAACAAAAAACCAAATAATACCGATTTGAACGAAGCGCCAAGAAAAGCGCTCTCTGCTAGTTGTAGGACACAGTCGAAAAACTTTTGAAATCCAATTGTAAGAACTAAGAAAGTGTGAATACACCTTATGAAGTTAGTGACGCGGAACATCGGAAGAGACGAATGATTGACGGAATGCACCGTGCCTGAATTTTAGGAAGAGTGGGGATTAGTACTAAGAAGGTGAAAACACGACAGGTATCTGTCCCATTATTACGCGAGACATCGGAAGAGACGGTTGATCTAGTCTCGTTATCACGCGGACCATCGGCGGTGAGAATCCAGTTTCAATCGTACGCAAACTATCGAGAGGGGACGAGTCGGTCCGAATTTCTAGTAAATTATCAAAACATTGATTTTGAGTTCAATAATTTCGAGAGGGCGTAAAAACGCAAGTTGCGAGATTCGAATTTTGTGGTATTTATCACAGTCAAAGTTATTCATGAACGGCCGAGTAAAACGCAAGTTGAACGCGTAAGAAATATTTTGTCCAGGACTCCCAAGTGAAGCCAGTTACGCATTTGAAAAGTTTTCCGAGTTACGAATCGTACGAATCAGAAAACAGTCGCACGTCGGTGATTGCTAGAATTCGCCGCAAAGCCGATTGCGAACGAAGTAGCACGTGGAAAGCCGCGTTGGAAGCAGTCGTCGGGTCAAGGTCACTGTACGAGCCCAGTAGCAGCTGTTGCAACCTGTGTTGGAATAAAAGGGGTGTATCTAGCCGTGGTGGTTGGACACGATTTCGAAGAAAATACGCTGGTTGTGAGTATACGTCTCTGTGAGGCGGACATTAAGCAAAGTGATCACGCTAATTAGGGATTTGCATTATTTTTGTAATTCAGTGAGAGCTAGTATCTTGCAAAAAAGAAAGTTTCATTGGAATCGAGCCTGTCGCAGTTATTGTAAAATTTGGGTTTTTTCAAGAAGAAAGAAGAGATAAAAAGGTGTTTTAAGAACTATTAACTGAATTTCATAAAAAAAGGAATTAAATATTGCTCATTTCGTGCCTGCTTTGATATTTTTCTTGACCATAATTTATTGTATAAGTGATAAATGTAAATGCATGGACCCAGAGAATAAGCCAAATGTAACATTGCGCAATCAATTGCAAGGGATTTTTCTTTTTATTGTGTATTGTGTGGGTTATAGAGTTGTGTGTTCTTGTACATGTTCTGTATATTTTTGTGCCAAACAATTTTCAGAATAAATTGTGGTAATCGCATCAGAAGTACCGAATCCTTATTTTATAACTATCGTAATGCACGTTGTTGTTCACAACCAACTATAAAAGGGTACATTAGAATATAATGATTAAATTCCCTTTTCTATGCCTGTTGATTTTGCTTCCTTTGTTTATTAATAGTTTATTTCTAACTGTACGCAACCTTGGTACGGTTGTGTACATTATCTTTGTAACCCCATCCTGACCCGGGTTTTCCTCCGGGTAGTGGCGAATTTTCTTTGAGCGGGAATGTCATTAATACTTTTGTTTTATTAATCTCAAATTTTTACTGCACTAATATCTGCAATTTATTTTGAATAATTAATGGATAACAGTTGGTATTTATTAAATAATTTCTTTTGTAAATACTAAATTCGCCACTCCTCCTGGGCCCTTGATCGGAATTGATGGGATGGTCCCTTGCTTGTCTCCGGAGAGTAACTTAGTTTATTGTCCCCCCACGTGGTCATACGCAGTTTGCAGCTACTTTTTTGACAATAAAGTTTATTGTTCCTAGAGAAAAAAACTTGCTCATTTACCTGTACCTTGTTTCTTTTAGACAAACGGGAGTTCCTCCCCATAAGCCAGTACATACTTTTATATTTTTGCTTTAGTTCTTTTGTTTTCTTTTTTATATGCTCTTTCCATTTAAGCTAGGCGTCTAGATTTAGACCCAGGTATTTGACTGTTTTTCTATTTGGAATTGTGATGTTATTCAAAACTATAGGATAGTAATGAGTCTTTTTGGTCGTGAAATTAACATGGGCAGATTTAATTTTATACGCCAGTGTTTAGTATATGCGTATATGCGGTCTATTGCACCGTGGAGATAGGCAGTTGTTTTTTCGATGGTATTTCCTTCTACTAATACGGTCGTATCATCAGCAAATGTCGCTAGTTTGGTGTTCTCTGCGACTGGTATGTCACATGTATACAACATATAAAACACGGGTCCAAGCACACTGCCTTGGGGTACTCCTGCATTTACTCTTGTAGTTCAGAATATTCATTTTCCTGTTAAACTCTGAAGGTCCGCTGTGATATATAAGATTTTAAGAGCTGCACATACTGTACAGGTACGCATTTTCTTACTTTCATTATAAGGCCTTCATGCCAGACTTTGTCGAAAGCTATGGCCACATCCAGAAATATGGCGAAACATATTTTCTTTTCCTCCAGACATTTTTCAATTATATAAGTTATTCGATGTGCTTGATCAACTGTAGCATGTTTGTTTCTGAATCGAAATTGGTAGTCAGGAACATGTTTCTCTATTGTTTTCTTGATTCTACTCAAAAGCAATTTTTTAAAATAATTTCGGTATTATATGCAATAGAGATATGGGTCTATATGATTTTATTTCGTTTACAGGTTTGCCTGGTTTGTGAATCATGATTACTTATGCAGTTTTCCAAAGAATAGGGACACGATTTAATCTAAAAGTGGCATTTATCAATTGCGTAAGTTTAGAAATACCTTTTCTCGGGTGTTTCCTTAGGATTTAGGTTTTCTTTCATTTCTTTAACTACTTCTTTTAGACACATTTTCTTTTAACAAAACCTAATTCTTGGACGTCTTATTCTATTTCTGGTTGATACAGTATTTCCAGTTTTTTGTTAGGTTGGAAGATGTTCTCTAGATGCTTAGCAAACATGTCCGCCTTCTGTTTATTATTTCTTACCCACGATCCATTTTCTTCTCTTATGGGAGGGATTTGTTTGATTGGTCTATGGAGCCCTTTAGTAACTTTCCGCAGTGAGTACTCTGTGCTTTTCTCATCAGTTAATTTGCTTAATTAGTTAGTCATTGATTCATTTTTAATTTTCTAAATTTCTCTTTTCAAGTGTTGGGACAGATTATTTATCTTATTTTTATTTACTCTTGTTCTGGACTTTTGCCATTGTTTTCTGGCTTTTCTCTTTTCTTTTACCATATCACGTATTTCTTTGGGATAATTAAATCCAGTTGTTTGTCTTATTTTTTCAGATGTATTATTTCATACTGATTGTTGTATATCTAACATGAACTTTTCAGATTCTTACTCTAGTTGCTCTATTGTTTTGAGAGGAACGTTCAGCTCTAACCTTCCGCATAGTTCTATCTAAAAGCTTTCCCAATCAGTACCTTTATTAGTTACTGTCGGGTTTAGTTTAGTTATTATGGTATCACTGAGGGTTAGCAAAATAAATAAATTTATTGTAAAAAAAGCAGTACAAAGTGCATATGACCACGTGGAGGACAATAAACTAATTTATTCCACGAAGCAAGCAAGGGACCATCCCATCAATTCCGTACAACGGCACTAAGGCAGAGGCGGATTCAAAAATTTAAGTAAGAATTCCTAGATAAGATACAAAGTAAGCTACGAGTTGTAAAACTAATAGAATGTCAATATGTTTGTAATTTAACACGCACATAATTTATTTTACATGTACAAATTATTATTGAACTATGGATTATTCTGAATATATTGTTTAAAAATCATAAGAATTGAAATAACACTAAATTCACGATTTCTTGCTTCAATAAACACGCCCCTAGACAAAGCCTAGAGAACCTATATGAGAAATCAACCATTACCCGAAGGAAAACCGGAACAAAATCCAGGCCAGGATGGGGCTTCAGAATTAATGTACACAACCTTGCCAAAGTTGAGTACACATAAAACTAAATTCATATGAATCATAAGACACAACGATCAAGCAAGAAGATAGTTTTTGAAATTGTTATTAGTTATTTTAAAAGTACTACAGCAATGGCGTGATAAAGTACAACACGACTTTAACTTTTATTAAAATCAATAAATTCTTTTACATTGTAGAAACACTGGTGCAGGAGGTAGTTTTTAACCGCGGATTTGAAGAGATGCCATTTCACAATATCTTCTTTTTTTTGGAAGGGGGGCAAATAATTATATAGAACGATTCCCAATTGATATGGTCCTTTTTGGCAAAGAGTGGTTGACACTCTAGGGCGATGAATATTACTACTATTGCGTGTATAGTGTTCGTGAACGAGACTGTTTCGTATAAAGCAAGGGTGGCACTTCAGTAATTCGGTCTTAACAAACACGACCGTTTCATAAATATAAATGCAGGGAAGTGTTAAGATATTTAATTCCTTGAATAAAGGTTTACAAGAGTTTCGGGGGTGAGATTTACAAATTATCCGAACTATCCTCTTCTGAATTCTGAAAGTTTGAATACTCTGACCGGAATTACCCCAGAAGGTAATGCCGTAACGTAAATGGGAGTAAACGTTTGCAAAATATACGCAACGGGAAATACGTGGACTAACTGCGTTAACTAAGATTCGGAATGCGTAACACAATTTGCTTAATTGGGAATTAAGATTGTCAATGTGACAATTCCATTTGAGGTTGTCTTGAATATGGAGACCTAAGAATTTTGTATTTGTAACAGTTTTTAATTGTGTTCCGTTTAAAGAAAGAGAAACCTGGGGTAAAGATTTTGTGATACTATTGTGAAATGACATAGACACTGTTTTGTCAGTGTTTACAATGAGACGATTTGCATGGAACCAAGTCGAAAGGTTAGACAAAACTTTTTGAGCGTTGGCGTGTTGACATAGTAGATAAGTGTCATCGGCAAAAAGAACCATTTTGCAATCTGTTGTGGAAGATGGCACGTCTTTCACATACAATAAAAAGAGTATAGGACCGAGATTTCATCCTTGGGGTACTCCGCAAATAAGTGGCTTTGTTTCTGAAATACAACGCTGAAGTATTTTATTTTTAGTATAGGATATTTCTACCTGTTGATGCCTATCTTTTAAATAAGAAGTTAGCCATTGATGTGGAAGTCCACGAATGCCTAAAGAATGCAATTTGGAAAGCAGAATTCCGTGATCGATGACATCGAATGCTTTGGATAAGTCAAGAAAAACACCCTGAGGATTTTCTCCACTGTCTAGAGATGTGGTAACATCGTTTAAGAAGGAAAATATGGCGCTTGTAGTGGAAAAGGATTTCCTAAAACCGTGTTGATCGTCAGAGAGAATGTTATATTTTGATAAAAAATCTAGAAGACGCTTATAGAACAATTTTTCTAGGATTTTTGAGAAAGTGGGTAGTAGAGATATTGGTCGGTAATTTCCAATATTAAGTTTGTTTCCTTTCTTGTGTAAAGGTTTCACTATAGCTCTCTTAAATATGTTAGGAAATACCCCTCGAAAATATTTATGAGTGCATTTAATATAGCGTGGGACGAAGATTTAACAATAAACTCGGGTATATCATCTATGCCTGTTAAAAATTTGATTTTTAATGAGCTGATGATTCTCATGACTTCACTGGCATTAGTTTCGGAAGTGAACATAGAATTGGGTACGTGGGTGGATATAATTGGAGGACATTGATTTGNCCATTATTTGGATATATTGAGTTCGTTATTTTACATACTTCAGCAAAATAAGAATTAAACAAATTTGCGATGTCCTGGGGATTTGATATGGTTTTGTCATCGTTTAGTAGAGAAATATTTTCTTCGCGATTTTCAGAAGTTGACGCGTAATTTTTAACAATGTAGAGTGATAGAGTATTTTTTAACAATTTAGGAGTGTGATATGATGTTGGTCCCTCTCCTTCTTCTCTTTCAATATAATTTATTGCAATCAGTATATATACAAAGAAATGTAGAACTCGTATTTTTTTGTATGAGTGGGCCAGTAGGTGGGTTTGCCAGTGGAATGTCACTTTCAATTTGTTGCAGTTATTGCTTTGTAGTGTTCTTTACCTTTTTTGTTTTCAAACGTGAGTCCCAATGAGTGTGCTTGGCATTGAAGTCGCCTGCAACAATGATTTTTTTTCCAAACGCTTGAAAGAAGTGCGTATATTCGTCTTTTTGTATCCTATGTCTTGGCGGCGAATACATGGCTGCTACAGTTAATTCATATTGTTCTGTTTTAATATTCACACTTGCAGCAAGTATTTTGTATTCATATTTTTCTGTTTTATAATGTATTTTATTGTTTTCGACTATAATTGCTGCTCCTTCTCTTGCCGCAATTTGCGGATAGAATGCGTGATAATCTTGTTACCTCTTTCATCTGTTATACATCTGATATGTTAAGTGTGTTTTCGAAATCAAACATATATAGGTATGTTGGGTTTCCAATGTTAATTTTAACTCATGTTAATGTTGTAGAAGTCCATTTGCATTCCACTGGAGGATTCGTAGATCTTTATCCATTAAGATTACTATAGCGGTTCTGTTGTTTTTCCAATTTGATGAGTCTATCAAGAACATCTTTGTTAAACTTTTCTTGTTTTTGCTGTTGTTGTTCCATTTGATGCATAATTTCTTGCAACATCACTGCTATATGATCAATATTCTCAGTTTTTTGTTGTGATCCATTTACCACTTTTGCATACGATACATTCGCCTGCGCTTGCTTAGTTTCACTAATTGTGATATTTGTAGTTTCATGTCTTCTTCTTTTTTGTGATCATTTTTATTAGTCTCTTTTTTTCTCATTTCTTGCAACGCTATTGCTGCACTACATCCTCTGTACTTAGCTTGGTGTGCCCCCCCCCCACCACCACCACAGTGTATGCTCTTAAGTTGAGTGTTTGAGGTTTTTGGGCTCTCTCTTGTATGGTGTTTCCCTGCGCTTTTAACTCATATCGATTCCCTTCCACAGTATTTTTGAGTATGGCCATATTATTGACAATTTTTACATTGAGGTATGTTTAGGTTTTTTGAATGTCTCAATAGTCACCCGCATGTGCATTATTTCTTTAATTTTATATACTATTTTGATGTCTTTATCCTTACTAAAAGTTAGTACAAACACCCCCCAGGGGGCTTACATCTAGTAAGTACGTGTTTGGCGAACACGGGGCCCCGAGCTGAGTCTGGCATTACTTCCACTTACTTGTGCCATGCTCCTTCCTTTCTCTTTTCTGACCTCCCTTGGTCACCTCTTGTTCTTTTCGATCCCGACGCTANGGTATGTTTAGGTTTTTTGAATGTCTCAATAGTCACCCGCATGTGCATTATTTCTTTAATTTTATATACTATTTTGATGTCTTTATCCTTACTAAAAGTTAGTACAAACAAAGCTAATGGAGTCTTATATTTTCTTCTAAAGATCTGACGGACTTCTAATACTTTAAAACCTTTTTTTTTTTGTCAATTCAAGTTTTAAAAGTTCTGGTTTACACGTTTGATGTAGGTGCCTGATAACTACTTTGGTTGGTCTAGTTTGTTTATCCTCGAACGAATACCATTCCAGTTTCATGTTTTCACAACTTGTGTTGGGTTCCTATATCCCGTTTCATCGTTAGTGTTTAATTTGGAATTTCTTCCAGCAAGCATGGTAGCCTGGAATTTTATTCCGTCTCTCAACAACATGCCCGTTTAGTTTTCATAATTATTTAGTTTAGTGATAATCACTGGTGGTGGCTTTTTCTATATTTATTTATTGTTTTGTGTGATCTGTGGTGTAATTTTTGTCATTATTTGCGAGTTCAACAGCTTCACGGGGTGAGGTGTTCGCTTTCCTTCTTTTTCGTGTTCTTTACTCTGATCCGTTCGGTTTACTCACTCAGGTCTTCTTCGTCGGTGTAATATTCTTCACTTATTTTTGTTTGTTTGTTTTCTTCCTTATTGGGTTCAGTAGGTATTGTATTCGCAACTTTATTTTGTAACATTTGCATTTGCATCTGTTATTGCTGAACCATAGTTTGCAACTTTTCTCTCTCTTGCTTTTCATGGAGCCAAGCATTATACAGAGTTTGCTCATTTTGGCTTCTTGCTTGATTTTCTTGAAAAAGCAACTTCACTTCCTGGGCTTCTGACGTCTCACTTATCATTGGTATTTGCATTCGTCGATCTGGTTGGTGATCGCTGCAATCTCGAGCTTTCTCTAAACAGGTTAATATAATTTTCATTAGTATTTTTGACATTTATATTTCTGCCCACGAGTAGCTAGGGATAATGACTGTCCGTCCTTGCAGAGTCCCGCATGCGTAGATAAGACTGAGCACAATAAGAGGTCGCCTGGTATCCCAAGGGCATCGTTCGTGGCACTATCCCCCAGTACCATTCATCCATCGGTACGAAAGCTTACACCTTGGCTTGGGTAAGGACATGAGGGATGTTGGGGTATACAAGGTAGTGAAGGGAAGGACTATAGGATAGGTACTAGGAAGGAGATGTAGTGAGATGTAGTTTAGTTAATAGTCTGCTCCATCAAACGAGTTTCAAAGGTAATATTTTTCCTTATTTGTTATTTTCAATTTCAATTCCAATTTATTTTAGTGACAATAATTTAACAATACACAATTAGAATCAATTCTACAATCTTTCTTTATAACATCCCCGTTTGTAACACAGTCATTGCGGAGTCTCTCTTTCTCCTCTTAAATCCTTGCTACGCTTCTTTCCCTTTAGGCTAAGTGCCTATTTGTCGCTTCTTTAAGCGTTGCTTATCTTTCGCTAGGTGTCATTGTTNCTTTAGGCTAAGTGCCTATTTGTCGCTTCTTTAAGCGTTGCTTATCTTTCGCTAGGTGTCATTGTTTGTTTCATACGTCGCAGCCTTTATTGTTCCTATTTGTTCAACTAAACGTAAAAATGCTTGAAATATCAATTTTGTTTCCGGAAATTTACTCTTTTTGTTTAACGACGTCAGTCGTTTCAGACCTGAAAATGATTACAAGAGAATGCTCGGACATCAAGTACCATAAGGGATTTTTCCAAAATTATATTATTAATATTTAAATATTTCTAAAATTAATAATTATTTTATTTTTGAACCACATGTTGGTACAATATTCATACTCAGGCACGGTATTTAATTTTAAAAGAAATATTTTGCTCGTGGGTTAGAACTAATTATATTCAAGAAGAAATATTTTAAAAAGTAAGTATCTTCACGTTGGGCAATTTGTATTTATTTGCTAAACAATGGAAATAAATCGTCCTTCTTTTGGAAGAGATTTCTGTCGTGGCGCGTTTACGAGATTAGACTATTTGTTCAGAAGTTAACTGGCGGATAGCTGCCGTCCTGTAAAAGTCCACCAGACTAGATGTCTTCGAATAAACTGCGTTCCAGGTTTATTTGGTTGGTTTTTATCACATCTCTTGCATCACAGGTTTTATAACTGGATTTATTTATCTTTTATCTCTTATAGGTTCCCGTCGTATTAAGTTCACGTCGTAATCGAATGATGAGATGAATAAGGATTCATGTAGCGTGTTTCCCTGAAAATAGGACCGGGTTACAACAAAAAATAAGCACTAGTATATTTTTTAGAAGGCTTGTAATATAAGCCTTATTCCAGGAGTAAACTCTACCTCAAAAATATGCTACAGTAGATGTTACCTTAATGGATTCATTGGTTATGAGGTTTTTTCTGTTATGCGGTAATAAACTTTATGTACGAGCTTTCCTTCATACAGAAATGTCTTCGGAAATGATTAACTCCTTTATATTAAGGGAAAATGGGATTATTGGGAAAAAAATTATTTTCCTATGGTGTCATGACCCAAAAAAACCGGCTTGGTTATCAAAAGGAAAATCCGTAATTTTTATTTTAAAAGTGAATATTTCAGACTTTTAGAAATGAAAAAATGAAACGTTGCACTTGCTGCAATGTTGTGTGGGTTGTAGAGAACAAATAAAGTCTAAAGAAAACAAACACATTTAAAACAAACATAAAATACACTGTTTATTTTCTCAAAAGCTTCGCACTTCTCGATTTCGTAAAAAAAACCCAGCCAAAATATTACTTGTTTGTAGTTGTTATTTTATATATTTTTTACATGACATATCGAGGTTCAGGCCATCATGACTGCTCTTCCATCTAGTGACATGTTTGGGGTGCAGGAATTGATAACTAGAGTTGTTTGGTTGCCTAGTCTGGTAGGTATTGGTATATAGTTCCCTTACATTATTCATTTTCCTGAAATTAATAGTACATTTTCTTAGGTGACCAGGATTGTAGGCAATGTTGAATAAAGATGACGCAGCTAGAGGTTATTTCATTTCTGAGAGGTTACCTATGAAACAGATGCGCAAACACTACTCCTGGTTCTAGATGTTTTATTCGAAAAACCAATTCGTAATATTTACTCGGAGCAAAGTATGAGTTATATACTAGGTGTGCTTGAAAGTAATGCCTTAGAATTTTTTATTCAGTTCTCAATATTGGTTGAGGTATTACAAGTCGTGCATATCACTCGGTCGACTTTCCCGCTTAGCTGACGCAAGTAGCAACCCTCTGTCGCTAGACGGCTCCGGATTGGAGCGTGTAACATGGCGGTGTGTAACGTAACTATGTCGTTGTGTGAGAAACAGCGTGCTGTAATCGGGTTTCTAACCGCAGAAAACGTGCCTCCCAATCGAAATCCACAGAAGAATGAAAGATGTGTACGGTGATGATTGTATCGACATCAGTAATGTGCGACGTTGGGTTGTTCGTGCTCGTGAGGAAGAAAACGGTGGTGCTGACCTCAACGAGTGCGACAAAGCTCGGAGTGGAGGACCGCGCGTGCAGCGACTGATGAGGCTCATCGGAATCGGGTTGATGAACTCATCAGAGGAAATCGTCGGATAACACAGACACTGCTCTCAGGTAAGTGCAGTATATTACGAGAGCGGGTGCAGGCCATCATTGCAGAACCGCGGTACAGAAAACTGTGTGCACGGTGGGTGCCTCGAATGCTGACTCCTGACATGAAACGGAGGAGATTGGACATTGTCAACAATTTCTTTGGCGTGAGAGTGACGGGTTCCTTTACAACATTGTGGCAGGTGTTGAAAGCTGGGTTCACCCATTTTGACCCCGAAAACAAGAGAGCATCAATTGAGTTCCGCCACGAAGGATCACCGCCACCAAAAAAAAAGAACAAGACCATGCCACCAGCAGGCAAAGTCATGCTCACAGTGTTCTGGGATGTTCAAGATGTAGTGCACTTGGAATTCATGCCTAAAGGCACCACCATAAACTCTGCAAGGTCAGCATGACAATGCCAGACCACACGCGGGCGCTGCGGCATTTGCAAAAATCCGACGCTTTGGGTTCGTTGTCATCGATCATCCTCCATACAGTCCCGACTTGGCCCCATGCGATTTCCATCTGTTTCCAAAACTTAAAGAACACCTTCGAGGAATTCACTTTGATAGTGATGCAAGCAGAGGTGAGGTTGTGCCTCCGTCAACGAAGTCCAACATTCTACAGTGACGGTATCAACAAACTGGTCAATTGTTGGGACAAATGTGCTCATATCCAATGTGACTATGTTGAGAAATAAATAGGTAAACATGAAGAATAAATATGTAGACATGAAGAATAAAGATGTAGAGTGTTAATGAAGTTTGTTTTATTTGAAATGCTTTAGGAGTTTTCACATAACAAATTCGGAGACATTACTTTTCAGCATGCCCTCGTACTCCTTTGTTCGGGACAAATCGCATCTTCGTAGTCGGTCAATATGCGGGAAAATAAATATTAAACCACACTCAGCCGCGGAAGCCTACGTTTCAAAAATAAGATATGTCTTCTCCAGGGACTACTTTTAGTCATGTGAATAGAAATTACTTTTTACAGACCACTAAGACTTGAAATCAGCTAAATATGTGAGTAATCCGTATGAGCAGAGATTTTTCATTCTGAAAATAAGTCAAGATTCAACTCAAAAACGTTACTGCTGTTGCAAATGAATCTTTCGTCAAAAATAAAATTCCTGGCAAGGATGTAATGTGATCTGTTTTCAGAGAATAACCAGAGAAGTATTGCTGGACAAGAAATACCACTGTTGAAAGTAAGAGAGGAATGCGTAAAAGCAAGATCATGTTACAAATTTCCTTACAATCTTGGGAAATTTTGGAACAATTTCCTAACGTCTTTGTGTTTAATCGGAAAATATATTCATCTCACCCCCGAAAATGGCATCAAGTAAATGTGCTTAAAAAATAGTGAAATTTCAGAATATTTTGTATGATAGAATTTAACGACCTTTGAAATACAAATTACGATTTTTAAATACACTACATTTCAACCAGAATTTTAACTTTGAAGTACAGTGTGTAAATAAAGTATTATCCTTGTAGCCCGTCATGAATTAAACGATAATACGTTGTTAAATTGTAATTAAATGCACGCTGTGTTTTTAAATACGGCAATTATTCTATTGAAGGTGTAAATTTCTATAAATTAATAACATGAGATTAGGATCTCATTCTGATTATGCTCCAGGTCTCTCATTTACATTTTTTGAATGAGTTCATAACTCACTATCTCACAACAATCGATGAATTGTTGCTCAGATAACATGAATAAATCAAAAAAAGTATTTAAAGAAGATGACGAAGATTGTTCTTAAAATAAACTATTCGACGGTATTTGGCTCACAAATATATAGTTCTCGCCAAAAATCTATTGTTAAAAGTTGCTACAAATTCATATAAAATAAATAAATAAATTTATTGTAAAAAAAGCAGTTAGAAACTCGTATGCCAACTTAGGGGAGGGGGGCCAATAAACGAATTTACTCTTCGGAAATACGCAAGAGACCAAGCCATCAATAGCTATCAAGGACTCAAAGATAGTGGTTGATTTGATATTTATAAAAGAAATTTAATAAATATATATTGTTATAAAAATATTCTCAAAATACTTGCTTACTTTTACATTCACTTATATGTACAGTAATCTCTCTATAAGAAATTCTCCCCATAACGATAATTTCTCTACAACGATGAAATGAACGAGGGTGGTTCCGTTTGCCATAACAATAATGTAATTATTCTTTCTCTATACCAATATGGCTCTCTATAACTATGGTATTTCTGTCGTTGAAGTCGCTTCAGTTCTTTGCGGATTCAGGACAAAGAGAGGTCAATGCTTCGGAAGAGGAAAAAGAAACGAACTGGGAAGAAGGACTTCTTCCATTATTAGAAGTAGAGTAGAAAAATAGAGCGAGAGTGATAGAAAGAATTATGTAAATACAATAGAAAATACTAAAAATCTTTTAATATCCTCCATATTATTATTGGCCTCCGAATTTATACAGGGATTTGGTTGTTATTGCGTATAGGTCATATATTGAGTTCCCAAAATTTTTCGTAATAAATATTTGTTTTTGTGAGTTTATGATATTATTTTATTTTTAAACCTATTACATCAACGTTTGGTTTTTCTATAGAACGATCTCTCTATAACGATGAAAATGACCGGTTCCATGGATATCGTATATATATAAGAAAGAACTGTATAAAAAAAGAAAAAAATTTAATGTGTCACATAATCGTTAAATTTTCGCGTGTATGATCCATTGTCTGGGAACAGGAATGGATCCGCCTCCTGCAGAGGGCATGTGAGTACGTCCGTGAACGCTGTGAGCAAGCAAGCATCGCGAGGCCATCTAAACAAAACACGGCACTCCCGTGTCGAGATGGCTGGAAATAGTCTGTTCGCTCCCTCCAGCCGCGACTCCCCTTACACTTGCACCTCCAACCCCGCCCTCTTCTCCTTAGCCCATTCCGAACTGATCTTTTCCGTCGCAGTGGGCCTGGCCGCTTCCTTCCTACAAGGATATTCCGAGGAAGAAAACCCTGCATGTCTTTCTGGCGTGGAGTGCAAAGGAAGC
This sequence comes from Laupala kohalensis, assembly GCA_002313205.1. Taxonomy (NCBI): domain Eukaryota; kingdom Metazoa; phylum Arthropoda; class Insecta; order Orthoptera; family Trigonidiidae; genus Laupala; species Laupala kohalensis. The sequence goes on from NNCF01128367.1 coordinate 66,497, forward strand.
TTCACTCAATGGAGGCTACATGAATTACGTAATGAAGCTCTCTAATCCGACATCTTATGATCCGAAATCGATTGACTCTCACGAGTCTAGGAACAATTCGGGCGTTTCTTGATTCCTCAGTGTCTAGATAAAGAAATACTTTTTGGATCTTCACAGCATGTGCATAGATCAGTACTGTCCAACTTATCGTAGCCCGCGGTCCAGTTTCTATACACTATCTACCAATAGGACCGGCACGAGATGGGATTTGGCCAAATGTTGCCCAATGAATAAAATTAATGGGTCAAATTTATTTATTTGTAACACGAGATTTTGATGCTCATCAAGAATTAAGTAGTATATTTCTCCATTTTTTAAAAGTATTTTGAATATTCAGTATTGTAATGTTTGAAGGAGTGATTCCGATCACAATTTTGTATTTTCTCTCAACGAATATGCCACGTCAAATATTAAACCTGACAGCATATTTATAACACAAAGTTTGATGAAAAATTTGATGTACTTTAACTCACGGACCGAAGAAAAGTTTCGCCAGTTGGACAGCGCTGGCGTAGATACATGACGGACATCGTTTCCATTTTTATCTAGAGTGCAAATTTATCTTTGATATTCCTGTTAAAGCTATTGACATTTGATAATCTCACAAAATGGATGAACCGGCGAGACCTTGGTTCCTAAGGAGACAGTTAAAGTTTGTCTAGTGTACTATGTAAGTAAGACAAACAAAAGTGAGTCAATTAAGAATAATTAAAAATACAGACGGTAAAATATGCAGTAATACTAAAAAAATTGATTGCATTTGAGAGCCCTAAGTTTGATTTGTCTGCCACTCAACCTTCTGGATTCTGGTGTGAGAGAACGCTACGTGCAGTTTTGATGTGCTTCTCTTGTAGGTAGTGTGAATTTCCTGGAGTTTCTTTTTTAACATCTGTAGAAATATATCGAACCCAAATGCACTTGGAGGACACGAGACTTCTCTGTGTATTTGAAAATCTCATTTTATATGAGTACTTGTTGAGCACCCACGTCAAAATTTGCATAAATTTAGTGACTTTCAGAACAAATAATTTTTCCTGAACCGAAATGGAAATCAATGGTATTTAGTAATGGAAGTTTGGTGTGTAATGTACGTACATGCGTGCTCTTCATTCCTTCTTTTTGCTCCTTATAAAGAATATAACCCAATACAACCCGGCAACCATTACGGAAACTTTGCTTGAGCTCTTATCACGAGAAAAATACCGAACGAATTTAATGGAAACTCGCGATTGCATTTCTGAGGGAAACTGGATCTATGATGACTTTCATTTTAATATGATTTCGGAGATTGGAGTAAGAAGATAAAATTTCTGAGGTGACAATAATTGACAACAATAAATCAAAGACTTTCTATTAAAAAAAAAAAGGTCTGCTGTTTCAATGATCTAAAATTTGATACTCGGAAGTTGATATTGGTGACGACAGTCAGGCTGTTTTGAACGTGCTTCTGTTGTTTTTTTTCCTAGGGTATAAAAGCACCAGTTTGCAACTTCAGATCGTCGATGTATATACTATCGATGAATTGCGGATTCAGCCACAGAGGCCGAACCGAAACCCGAGGTTGCGTCTAGTAGGTTAAGCGCGCAAAAGTCTACTAAAGCATTGTGAGCGGTAAGACGCTGTGGATGTCTTGCCCGCTTAGACCCTCAACGTATGACCATGGACGTAATACCTGAAGCAACCCGTAATACGCAGGTGTAATACCTCGGAAATCACAATACACTGGCTAATTGGTAGTTTTTTTTCGTTTTATTTTTACCCATATTCTTGGCCATCTAACCATTACCTGATTTTGGTACCACCTTTTACTTCAATCACTTTATACCCTTCTCTTATCTATTTTCTTGCTCTTATATTTCCGTCTCTTCCACGAGGAGGTAGTGAAACTTCTACTATCCATTTCCGCTGCAGCCCTTATTGATTAAATCTTACTTACATATTCCATTAACTGAATGTACAATCCCTTCTTTTTTATGAATTCCTTATCATTTCTTCCACATATCCCACCCCACCGCAATTCCCCGTTTCACACTCCTGTTTCCTTGTCTGTCACTCTATAGTCGTGTATAATATGCTTTACATTTGCAATTCCTTTAACAACAGACATATATCGTTAATATATTTTCTGTTCTTCCAGTAGGTATTGCAATCTCCATGGCTCAATAGCATCTGAAAACCTTCATGAGATGAAATGTGTAGTGCGCGTTCCAGTAGTATAGTTCGATGCTTCACTTTTCCCCTTCCCTTCTTCTTTCTCACCTCCGTGGGCAGTGGCGCTCAGCCACGATGCCGGACATGCACAAAAAGAGGACGGCGTGTGCCCCATTTTGGAGTCGGGCGATGGCCGCTCGGGCCCTGCCACGCCCCGCAAGCGCCCCTGTACTGTCTCCTGCACCGAGGCCGCAAATCACCGCAAGTGGCTTGGGCGAGCAACCCACGTGGGCGGGAAGACTGATGTGCCGATCGTCCGACAAGAGCAACGTGTCTCTCCAAGTAGGAAAGCCAGGTGGGCAACTGTGGGTCTCAAAAACCCTGAGATTGGTTCTATATCTTTTGAACAACCTTGAAGAACTGTACGAACTTTTTTCATCGACACACTTACTTTTATTGTTTCATGTTAGCAGGATTGCATTTGTAAAATTTGAGCAAGTATTCATTTAATCATTACATGAATATAGCCCGAGCCCCCTGTGTCCTCCCTTGGATCCGCGACTGGAGAAGGAGGAGGAGGTCGTAAGCATCTTATTTTTACGAGTCTCTTGAGTCGAAATCGAAATGGAAACACCTTGGGGACTCGTTCGCCCACAGGTCGCCTTGTGTCGCCAATTTTATACGATGCTATATCTTCATCAATTTCATACTAATCCATGTACGCGTTATAGAAGAATGTTTCTGTAATTTCTTTCAGATTGGCGGAGAATGTGACGGGGCACATTAAAACGTTTTAACGTGATATATCATTTGACCTACACAACATTCAGATTACCAAATATTTTTAAAAGAATTAATAGTTTAATATTAAAAAAAAAATTATATTCCTTCCTTCTCGTTGAAATGATATAGCAGGTTTAAAACGTTTACTTTCCATACGTTGGTATATTAAACACAATACTCAATATGAACTTGGTATTTTGTGGAGCTTTAGCAACATTATCAAAGAATGATAAATTGAAAAGCGTTTCTATGTTGCTCATTGTTTTATTGGTATAAAGCTTTTTCGGCTGCATACGAGCCATCGTCAGTAACATACACTGAAAAATATAAATGTACATAAAATGACAATAATAATAAAAAAATTGAAACATAATATGAAAGTATGCAATAATTGAGTGAAACAGTATCGAAAGAAGTGTAATTTTAGCTGTTGTTGAAATAAAGAAAGAAAATAGCAATGAAAAACGAATAAAAGAAAACAAATACAGAGTAAGCAAACCGACAAAAATTTCAACAACAACCAAAATTACACTTTACAGCAACCAAAATTACAACAACAACCAAAATTACAGAGCGCCAAATAGGAGCGCGTTCTGTGAGATATAAGACCCAGACAGAAACTTTGAAAATCCGATTGTGATATTTAGAAAAATGTGAACACACCTTGTGGAGCTAGCGACGCGAAACTTGACAGAGATAATTGATTGGCGGAATGCACCGTACATAAATTTTAATTGGAGTGGGGATTATTGCTGAGAAGGAGGAAATGCGACAGGTATCACTATCAATCTTCCGTGAATCGTCAGAGGGGACGGTCGCACTCAATCGTACGTGGCTGGTCAGAGGGGACGGTTCGGTCTCATCATTGCGTGGCTCGTCTGAGGAAACGGTCGCTATTAGATCTTGCGCGAATCGTCAGAGAGTACGATTTGAGTTTAATATTTCGGGAAGCGTTGTAAAGGACGATCCGTGGATCAAAAAGAAAGAACGTAAGAACGCAGTTTGAAAGAATCATATTTTGTAGCCCGTATCGCAATTGAATTTATTAACGAACGGCCGAGATAGACGCAAGTTTGAACGCGTACGAAATATTATTCGAGGGTTCCAAGTGAAGCCATTTATGCGTTGTAAAAGTTTCCAAAATACGTGTTAGACGAAACACAAAAACGGTAGCACGTCGGTGACCGTAATACCTTGCCGCGAACTCGATTGAGGACGAACGAACGCGTGGAGAACAACATCGCGAGCAGTTGGTGGTCTCAAGGTCGCAGTAAGAGCCGATTAGCAGCAGCAGACTTCGGGTGTGTTTCTGGCACGCTGATTTCTGGACACGATTTCGAAGAATGTATTCTGGGTGTGAGTTCTCTGTGAGACGAACATTTAAACGCAGTGATTTCAATGATTAGGGATTTGCATTCCTCTGAAATTCAGTGAGAAGCTAGTATCTTGTAAAAGAGAAAGTCTCATTGGAATCGAGTCTGTCGCACTTGTATTAAATTTTGTTTTCCGAGAAGAA
>NNCF01128368.1:0-75528 GCA_002313205.1 Laupala kohalensis
TTGCTCTTTTCAACCACACTCAGTTTATTTATTTTGGAGAGGAGGAAACGTTATTGTGAATACAATAAAATATCTTCCCCGACATGGCTAATATTAAAGGAATAGATGATACCAAATACCCTTACCTAAATAAGTTATGAAAATACAATATACCTGCGTGGCTTGTGTAGATACTGTTGAAAGTGTACACGTGAACAAGTTTCTACGTTTATTTTATTCATTATTAAGTATAGGAGTTATCGGCCGTAGTGATCATAAAGGAATGATTTTCTTGCATTTGACCAAATATTACAACACATATTTATATCACGCAGACGTTTATGCCATAATTGAGGTCATCAGCGCTAAAATATTTCATTACAACAATAATCACTCCAAGAAATATTTGAGCCCTGATGATGACCTCAATAAAGGTCGAAACGTCTGCATGATATAAATATGTGTTGTAATATTTGGTCAAATGCAAGAAAATCATTACTTTATTCCATAATTCACGAACTCGGAATCTACAATAATCTTGAAGGAAAAAATTTTAGGGCTTACTATCCGTAATCCTAGACCTCTTTAAAAATTAAAGTATAACTGTAATAAGGCAAATAAGTATTACTTGATTTGGTAATAACTAGTTTTAAATTATGTGACATTGTATAATTTTTTATAAAATTCTAAACGTTCGAAAACATTAAAGTTATTACTATACAGATGGACAAACATGACCGACATATCAGATTGGTAGGGAAAAAAAGTTTAAGAAAAATGGAATAGTGAACTTGTGTATTCTGAGAAACACCAGGATTCATAGCTACCCCTTAGTCGAAAAGAGGGCGACCCGTGGCGTAGTGCCTAGCATACCTCTGGTGAAGCTGGTTCAAACCCTTGTCTGATCCAAGTAGAATTTGCGGTGGTGGACGAAGCGGTGTTCGCGGAAAATTTTCTCGGGACACTCCCGTTTCCCCTGCCTTTCATTCCACCACAACATTCACTCATAATCATCTCCCCTCATCTCCATGTCATCCTTGTAAGTGAGCGCGCGGTAAAACTGCGATGGAACACTAGAACTATGGAACACTAAACTAATTCATGTAACCCCTGTTATGTATTCCATTTTTGCAATTACTCGAATTCGTCAAATTTTCTGTGGTATGCTCATCGATAAAAATTAACCTGTTTTTAAGTTAAACTATTGAAATGTATTTACAAACCTCATACTACTTTATTTTTAAAAAACTTAAGAAAGAAGAAAAAAATCGTTCTCCTGTGCCCCTCTCTCCCCTAGAACTTCTTTATGATTAAGAGAGCCCTTATATTTGCTCGTAATATTTTAAATAGTGAGTTGTAACGTGTGTTTAAAATGTTTCTTGTTGTCTGGATTTGAAGGAGGAGAATCCGTGGGACAAAATTTGGCTCAAGAAGGTTGCCTCGGCAACGATAGGTCCAGCAATTGGGTGGACCGCATTAACAGCTGGTACAATGAAGTCTCATTATGGAACAGAGGAAACGTGGATAGAAACCAGTACGTCAATATTAGTTTCCTTTTTAATTTATTTATTAATTTGGTAGATTCAAAAACGTTATTCTACTCATTGTACTATGTACGGCCATTTCTTACATCCTTTATACTGAAATATATTATGCGACCTTAGTTGGAATATACACAGCATTTATTGTAAATTTTAAAGGAAATCAACGTTTCAACCTGTATGGCGTCTTCTTCAGGGGTAACGATTATTAAACCTTAAAAAAACATAATTTGAAAGAAAGTATAACAGAAACATAACAGAATACAAAAGATTTTTTTCATTCATTACTACATGATATCTTTATCTTGTTTAAAAAAACTTCTATTCACATTAATTGGTCCAGTGATTACTATTATTGTATTTACGTCCATTAAAGGTAAATCTATTATTGTTAAATATATCACACAACCTTAGTTGGATTCCTCACGATATTTATTGCGAGTCTTTTAAGGACTACAATGTTTCAACCCTGTTTGAGACCATTTTTTACACAAGACGCATAGCAATAACATGGCATATTTTGACGAAAACAATGTTGATAAAGAATAGCAGAACAACATTTTAAATACACTCAATTAATGTTCTCTGATTTTCTCTTTTTCAGATTCAATTCTGCTACTGGACACTATACGCAAGTTGTATGGGCTAAAACGGCACGCATAGGTTGTGGTTTCACTCGTTTTGTAAGTGGTAACGGATGTCAGAAAATATACGCCTGCAATTATGCTCCCGCCGGTAACTACCCTAACGAACCCGTCTACCTACGCGGTGCACCACGTTCCAGGTGTCCTCAAGGCTCTCGACCAAGTGCTCAGTATCCAGCACTTTGCTGAAAAAAATTTTGATTGAATGATGTGTTAGGCCTTTTCCTACATTAGCGACAAACTCGAGCGACAGCGCGCGACAACAACAAGCGACATTACTCAAACACCCTTTTGGTTACGAGATTGTCCCGCGTGAGCGACAACGCTTGAACTTTAAACTTGCTTGAGTTTTGTTGTGCGACAGACGCTTCATTTCGTGATCTCATACGAAGTTTCTGTTTTATATGGGTTAGATCACGAAATAACGCAGTGATTTTTTTTAGTTTCCAGATAAAAATTAACACTTATCAAAATTTTGATAGGATAGGTTTTTCACTAAGTCTTCGCCGAAAAAAAACTCATTTCGCTACAAATCCATCTTGCAGCAGCATTTTGCGAACTTTTGTGCAAAGAGCTGAATTATCGCACGCGTCGATATAGGATATTCAATCCTAGCGACGCTACGCTGAACTTTTGTCGCTGGATGTTGTCGCGTGCTGTAGCTCGTGTTTGTCACCCGTGGAAGACATGACCTTATTTTGTTTGAAAACTCATGGGTCCATAGCATACTTAGATTGATGGAACAAATAAGTATTATGTAAATGAGCTAAATATACAAAAATATTTCTTATTTGTCTTTTTGTAAATCTAACCCTTTTAAAGAATTTCTGACACATTACCCATCTGTTTCTCAAGTTGGCAGGTTAGCTATGGATTATTGTACGACCTTAAATCAGTATGAAACAATATGAAAACATAGGTCTAAGCAGTGGGACTTAATGGACAGATGGCATATAATAATATCAACAATTATATTCTTACACAAAGTAATAACATAGGAGTACATTAACAATCCGTTTCTAAGAAAGCTTTAAAAACAATTGTTCTTATACAGAGTGCGGCGTCAAAATCCAAACAAAATTCAATTTGAAATTTCGACCGTTCTATGCCACTGGTTGAAGTCGCGATTGGCGTTCAAATAGTTTGACGCATGTACTAAACCATCATAACCGCAAAAAAGTTGCAATGTTGCAACCAAGTGCGGAGTATAAGCGAGGAACCACGATTATCAGAAGTGTTCGCGCTTGGTGTTCGGCGACGGAAATCATGCGGTTCTTCGGGACGATGTATATCGCCAAATACATTGAGTCGGAGAAGTGAAATGAAGGGTTTGCAACACTGGTAAGGAAACCGCACTCAAAAAAGCACGTTGTTAGGACGGTCAACATCATTCAACGGGCTCCGGGGTTGATTTTGAGGATCGCGGGCAGTCGGTAAGGAAAATCGTCGGTTGTCGGTGTCAGCGAGAAAACTATGCGTCGAATCGTCCTCGGAGGACCTCCGCTGCAAGTCTCGCACAATTGAAGTGAGACAAATGCTTTCCGAAGACGCCAGGACAAAGCGATTTGAACGCTGCTACCTGTTTTTGTGTTCCTTAAGAAACAATGTTGCAGGACCACTCAAGTATTTTTTGCCACCGCATTTCTTGAACAAGGGAAAAAATGTCACAAAATAAGTTTATTTGCGTGTTGAGACAAATGTAGTGAAGCCGTGAGCGGAAACTCTGTCGTCTGGAAAGACGTATGTTTTCCAGCAGGACGCTGCGCCCTCCCACAGAAGTCATTTGTGCAAAATTTGTTGCCAGACAACGTCATGTTTTGACCGAAAGAATTCTATCCTCCCATTAGTCCAGGTTTGAATCCTGTGGACTTCTATGTATGGAGCGTACTTGAAAGGGTCACAAAAACAAGTCCAAACGTCGCATCATTGAGAGCCGCTAATGAATCGGCATTCGCCGATATGGACCGTGACACATTAAAGCGCGTCTATGCACGCTTCAGACCGAGAATGGATGCGATCATTCAAGCAAGCGAGAGATATATTAAGTAAATGTGTTCTTCGTGGCTTTACAGACAATGTGAAAAAAAACCTTTTTGTATTAAAAAATGTCTGGAAAAAAGTATAATTTGTCCGGATTTTGGCGCCACAACCTGTAGACAATTTACAGGTTAAATAAAGTGTAAATATTCTCCGAAATGTGTTTATTCTTTCGAAACGTTTTGTTAAAGTTATGAAGAATGAAGGAGTATTAAGGGATCTTTTCATAGTATTTGATTCTTCGGGTATGATCGGCCATACATTCAAGTTTACATCTCCAAACGAAAGGTGTGGTAGCTTCCTGAATTCAACCTCTTTTTAATGGGGGAGGGGTAGACACGCCAAAATACTTAATACAAAAATAAGAACATTTATTTTTTAAATTGTTTTGAGTTACATCCTCCCTACGAAAATCCACCCCTAATGGGGTGAAATGTGGGTTGAAATATTTTATGTATGTATCCCACTATAATTCTAGAGTGCTCGCAGCAATTTCAACCGAACTTGATACACAGATGACTGACTATATGACAACAAGCACTATGGGTGTAAGACATCCCTTGCACCCCTAAGTATGGGTTGAGAAGGGAATGATATGTAAAAGTAATGGAAAAATCCGATATTATAATCGAAACGATAGTTGTCCGTTAAGATGGATAAGAGCGCTCTCGGTGCTTTGTAAGTTCACAATCAGTCCACATTGCAGATAATGTAGGAATGAAGATCAGGTATACATAACAAAAAAAACGACCGATATTGGTATTGAATAAATTATTTTTCGGACCGCTGAAGTGAAGTTACATCCTTATTGCCAGATAAGTACACAATCATCCCCTATAAGGAATGAACACCCTTTGCATTGGGGTGATAAAGAGTGACATGTAAAAATAATACTGACCGATATTAGCGTTGAGATCGCAGTTTTCGTGGTCGCTAAAAATTAGTAGTGACATTCTTGAAGATGTTTAAGTTCACAATCAGCCCGTATAAACTTCAGCACCCTAGGGAAGTGGATCCGAAGAAAAAAGTATCGAACATGACATGCCAGTGACGAGTCCATGATTTTCGGTGTCGCTGGGTTGATATTAAAATCTTGATATCGTATAAGTCTGAGCTTAGTCTTCACGAAACAAACACAACTAGCACCCCTTTGAAAGAGGGGGGATGGAAATGGGTTTATGGATAAAAAGAATTGAAAGCTAGTATTGAAATATTAAAAAAATAAAATACAATAACGTAAAAAGACAGATATTAGGGTAGTGTCCATGGTTGTTGTGTATTCTGAGATGAATAATCGTATTTTCATTGATACTATGTACCCTTCAGACCGCATGAAGTGCAAGACGCCCCTAGGGGGAGGAGTTAGGAAGAGCGGACACAAAAAGGTATCAAAAATGTCTGCTAAGAAAGGATTTAATAAAATTTCACCCCTAAGGTGGAAACACGTGTTTTCTAGAAACTTCTTTTCCTATTACAACAGTGAAAATAAGGGATTTAGGGTACAGACAAAATACTATCAAACCTCCAACATTAATGGATAACATTATCATTGGATACCAATTAGAATATGAGAAAAAATAAAACTCGAGACATATTATAGAATTCACGAGAGCAAAATAGTGGGTTCTCTGCTAGTCTATGCCAGCACTGTCCAACTGGCGGTTCGCGGGACGTATGCGACGAACTTTTTAACTGCTTTTTAAACTTTAAAACTTTTTTACTGCTCCCGAGTTGTAGTCACTCGCTAGCAATGAACTCACACACCTTTAGATGTCTCTTATTAGAGACAAAACATAATCTAACTTTATTTACATTTTCACAGGTTTATATATAGTTTCCATAATTGTGACATGACAGTGTATTTATCGTAACTTGTAATCAAAATGAAATTTTCTGCGCATACTCGCCATGGGTTCTACGCATGCACATACACTTTTGCGACTTGTACGGGCGACAAGTATATCAAGAATGAAACTCATACAAAATATATCGGGATTTGTATGAGGAAATGTTGCGCTACATGTCAAAGAGTAGCTATATGACACTAGTTCATGTAAATTGACAAGTATTTAATAAAAGACGGAACTCATGTAAATAAGTGTAAACATACCTTAACAAACACAAACTTGATGGGGATGACATGAAGATATTTATATAACTTGATATATTTATAGTGATATCCATAAAACATTCAAGAGTTACAGAGCATTGCCACCACACCTATTGGAAATAATAGCGATGCACCAAACACGCAGTCACGCTATTCACTATGTCACAAACATTATGATTCCCACCATTTCGGAGAAATTTCTATTTGATTTTGTAGCAAACTTTCTTTTTTTACTTGTTCTTTACATCGTTCGGTGTCATCTTTGCCCATGTAGCTCTTTCAATTCGATTACATCTATTTTAGACACGAAGGTTGCCCGACTCATAAGCTTATAAAACATCTGCTGATTACAAAAACACAGAGCGTTTCTTGAGAAGGTAGCTTCCTTACGAGTTTGTGGTTCATTTCATTGAAGGTGACATTTTTTTTTTTCATATTAAATTTTCTCAATTCACTGTTACATAAATCGTTGTACAGAACATTTCTAACTTGATTTGTCGTGATTCACTTTTGAGAGATCGTTTTCCCATTAGATCTAGAAATCAGAATTGATAATATTAGTAAAGTTTAGAAAATAATCATCGTTTTGAAAGCACGAATAACTAGACACAATTCCAGTGCGTATTATGGAAGTTGAGGCCATTGAAAATAAAGAGAGGTTAAAGACACACAGAATACTCATTCCGTTTTCGTGAAACCCTATTATTTTACAGGTTGTGTACAAAAAATTATTTTTATTTTTATACAAGAAATTATTGCGTGCGACGTTGGGAGGTACAGGACACGCATTAAAGGTTGAGGTAACTATGTAACTACAGAAAGATGGAAGTCACCAACTCAAAACATAAATTATCTAAAATTGTAAATAAAATTCGCATACATTGAACAATTATTCGATTTTTGGAATATACTTGAATAAGGTTTTCGGAAATTGGATTGAATTGTATGATTATCATAAATCAAAACATATGGACAATATTATATTTTTTAAATATGTATTTGTCACTTCTCATTCATTCAGTCGCTCGTCTTCTCATTTATTTACTCACTCATTCATCTTAAATTTTTACCGTAAATAATTCCTGAAAAATTTAATAACATTTAAACCTTATAGATGAGAAACGCAATGATGAAGTAATAGTACGTTTACTTTAAGGGAGCGGCGCGATGCTACGTAATGTTGTTTCCAAGTTTCCGGCTTCTCAATACTACTTCGTCTCCGATCACGCAGTTTGGTTTCGGTCACGAACAGCGAACACGAACGATGGATGAGTGATGAAATATTTTGTAACGCTTATCGACCGAAAAGCTCCGTTTGTTCATCGGCGAATTGTTGTTCACGCTTTCCATGATCGTGAATGCGTGTAAGTAGTGTCACTTTATCAGCATTTAAAATTGTATTATCATTTAATTCGATTTCTTTTAATCATGGTCATAAAGTAAACACGTTTGAAATATCTTTGTAATTTACGTAAATGATGAGTAAAATAATAAAATATACTTTAGAATGTAACAATGTGTAATTCTTTTCCTCTATTTCTAATATTATGTTGTTGTTTTTGTGAATATACAGCCACAACAAAGATTTCCGACGTTCACGAGTAAACCCTGCTAAAACAAAACATTTATTTAAAAATTAACGTTAGAATTAGCAAATCGCAAAATTCTTGATATTGTGATATTTATTTCTATATAAGACTTTAGATTTAGATTTGACCTAATCCCAGGAATTGCAACAGAGTCAAGACCTTTAACATTAATTAGAATCAACGTATGGAAATAAATTACTACATGTGTTATTGTGCTAAGAGTTTTAAATTTGTAATAAGTTACGAGTTTAATAACACTAAATAATTAAATGATTATGAAATTAGAGGCTTTAAAAATAATAAATAAAAAATATTTTTAAAACACAAGCTTTTATTTAAGCGAGGTACTAAAGAGATAAGATAAGTTAAAGTTTTTATTAAAGTAATGGAATGTCAAATACTAATACCTCCATACATATTTCACATTGGTGAATTCTAATAAAAATGAACTCACGTACTACTTTTATCGCTGAAAATGATTTAATATTTTATGTTGAATTATTTGTTTCCAAAAAGGTTGTCGCGTGAAATGTTCATAAAAGTGAATACCAATTAATTTCATTGGACAGTGACTGATTGATTAGTCAGTACTTGCCGAAGTAGGTATTTTATTTGCGATTTGCGCAACAAGCTCGTAATTAAGACGAAAAAAATGATGAGAACAGACATGAAAGGTTGCCATCGTCTTTTTTTTTTCGTATCTTGATCAACCTGTACACAGAGCAGAATGTACAACGGAACTTGAATGCAGCAGAATCCAATGTCATAACCAGAGCGCGGATCAATATGCACCAAAAAAAAATCTGAAAATATGCTCTGAGTTATTCAAAATATGTGATACAAATGACTAAAATATGCACAAAAAATCCTATTAAATGCACTAAAAATTCGAAATATGCACTTTAAAAAAGAAGTTACGAATGTATCTACCTATTATTAAGAAAGTGTAAGTGGAAATTGGCTTAGTTGACCACTGAAATCGTTCATACAGTATAAGCCACATTTAAATAATAAAAAATAAAGAAGTTTGAACTTACATGGGGACACAGAAAAAACGGGTATTTATTTATTACTATTATGATATTTTTCTGTATATGATTTCTTTTTATTTTATTCTTTGTTTCATTGATTTTATTATCTCTGTTGTTAAATGTTATATAATTTCATTCATAACATATTAATAGGGCACTGTATCACCTGACTAAACGTTGTGATTGAAATATCCATACTAATATATAAATGCATTATGCGAAAGCGTGTCTGTCTGCTTTTTACTTAATCGCGACAAAACCACGGAACCCATCGTGATGAAATTTAGCAAGGAGATAGTTCAAATGTTCAGGATGAACATATGCTGACTTTTATTTTTGAATGTATGAAAAGAAAGATAAAAAATAAAGTAAAAAAAAATGTTTATGAAATCGGGGGAAAAATCGCCCATATTCACTTATGCTGCCTGAAGGGTTAGAGATAGATGACAACTATGAGTGGCAATATTGTTCGCCTCGAAGAGTTATGCTGTTGCCGACTTTTTTGCGAGGTTAGTTTAAATTATAGAAAAAATGTTTTGAAAAGTAGAAGTGTTGAAATACTTCAATTTATTTGAGGAATTTAAGAAGGAAAAAATCAATATTCATCAAATTTAATGGGTTCCTTGTTGTGTACATTTAACAAATATAAAAAACATCTTTACATCGTAAAGTTTGGACGAATAGTTTAGTTTTTATAAGCGTGTTAATGAAATGGTGCAACCACGCTGCCGCAGTTGTATCTTGCATCAGAAGCAAAAATTCAACCTGCGAGGCTTCCGGTGAGTGAGTTCGTTGGTCTAACGAGTAAAAAAAAATCCCAGACAACGCTGGGTAATCAGCTAATATATATTAGCCTGAAAAAGGTCTTTTAAAGTTAGAAGTTTAAGAATATAATTATGACAGACAAACAACACAGGACCAAATAATGTGTAATGTGGACGCAGTATGGATATGCATGATTCAGGAATTTCAAACAATGGATGAACTCTGTGCTACAAGTTATGTTGTGCAAGCACAGAATATGTAGAGGTGTCAGAAAGAGTTACTCCACAACATATTAGAGAAAAAAGCGAGAAAACTATGGGTGGACTGACATAACCGCTGCATGCAAAAATTTATTTTGCTTGTCACCGGTTATATTATCCAGGACGTTTGTACACATTAGAGATATTTGTAAAGTAATATAACATAACTGGATTACGAACAGTGTGATGTATTACTAGAGAAAAAATATATTAACAAGGACCTTCAAAAAGTACTGAACATGGAAATTACAAACTATCATTACAGAAGAAGAATGTAAAGCAAAAGTTAATAACAGCAGACAATTATTTGTTGTCAACGTTACCACCAAACATTAGGAAGTTATATAGGATAAGACTCCTCGTTAATACAATGTAATATTATTGAGGTCTTGCTCATTAAATGCAAATTTGACTACGGAATGGGAAAATATTCGTTTTGTATCGAAGATTATGTAGTATATGGAGATGGTCTTGCTGGATACGGTTGTCAGATGGAGGAGATGGAGAAGGTAGAATAATGATAAAAAAATTTACAAGCTCTGAATAAAGTTACAATAAATAATCGAAACTTCGGTGTAGTTAACAAATGTCTATCTAATGACCAAGCCCTCAACAATATATATTAGTTGTCCAAAATTCTGAAGATACTCGTTGTTAATGTTTGTACATATTTCCGGTCTATCTTATTACATCACCTGAAAATGTCATGGGAACCAATGTCTCCAGTCATGCAAATGCTGCCAGAGTTGTCACGTAATATCTCTGATGATGCCGGAAAGAGACCACTCTCGCTTCCTCCCGAGAAAGCAGCGTGCTTCGAGCAGTCACAGTGATTGTTGCCATCAGACAATGCGCTGTAACTGGCTTTTATGTTTCCTTTCGTTTTCATAGTGTTTTTCACATTATCCAACGATCGTTTTGCTGTGCAAATAATATTTAACGCGGAAACGAGACTCCTCTGGAAGCTTTCTGTAAACTCTATCAGTTTTCCTCAATTACAAGACTATTAAGTAACTCAAGCGTACGAGGAAAAAATATTTTTTTATAATAGAGTTTTTCTTTAAAAACCACCAATATTTCACAAAGTAGCATTTTACTTTAAGTATTACATTAAAGAACAAAATTTACATTCATTTTGCTTAAAATTTACAAATTCAAAATTTTGAATAGTTGTACAGATTAATTATTACTCAAAAACAAAATGACAAAACAAACTAGACGAGCAAATAAACTAGATCCTCGAAGGGTAAACCTGTGTAGAGATTCCATTACGTCTCATTAAAAGAAAATTAAATCGCATAAGCTGCAAATTTTTACAATTTAATAAAAATAATTGAATCTTTTTAACCCATTAACTATGTTAAATAATACAAATAATTTATTGTGATTGGTTGTATTATTTTAATGATGAAAACTCTCAAACATCAATATGAATATATATTTTGAATTATATATGATGGTTGCAGTTGGATTAGTAGCAAAAAACATCATTTCTACGAATAATATTTCTGGATTACACTCCTTTATTCCTTATTTTGATGCATATGGCTGATCGAACAAGTATTAAAACATAATGATCAATATTTCCACGGTGTAATTATACGTAGAGAAATGAAGTCTCAATAAATCATCAGAAAAATATTAAAATTCTTTGCTAAATAATATAATGATAAAAACTTTCAGCGACATAATAGAAAATGCAGTCGTAGACAATCGATAACTTTTCTGTATCAATATTAAATTTACACAAAAAGTGTGCTTTTAATGAGGGCCATTTCTGATACATATCTTTCTAAATTATTTATATTTCTTTTTGTCTTCTGTAGATTACAGATATTATTCAAAGTTGGAACATATTCAAACAAAATTTAGGGTCAGATCTACCTTGATTCACCCCCTATCTAGAGTGAGTGAATAACTACTTCCATGCGAATTAGATGTCTCTACTACTTCTGCATGTTAAATAAACTAGTGAACATCGAAAATGAAGTATCTGCTGTAGAATAGAGAAAAAGAGGGTATGAGACGCAAGGTATTTAGCTAGTGATTTAACAATTCTGGACATTCTAATATGTTAAGTTGATTAATAAAATAATTGAATCCTGATGATTGATCGGTTATTGTCAATATACATCATCGTGATAACCACATCTTTCAAGTTCTTCTGCTTTCAACGCGATGTAGGCCAATCATACATATACAGAATAAGGAGAAGGAAAAGACAATTCTGATGGTTAGGGAGGAGTTAGTCGTATTGCTGCTTCCACCAACTATATATCACATACCTCATTGCCTGAGGAAGGAAGAATTAAAAACTCAATATGTAAAAAAGGCGGATGGGACCAATTTTACCAAGATTTTATATTTTTAAGTGCGTTTTTGAGGTATCCAAAATATATTTTTGAATATAATTTTATTTTAACTGATGAATTACTGCTAATTTGCTTTTCAAATTACTGACCAGACTAAAATTATAAAATTGTTAAAAAAGTTGTTATACGCCCAATCCTTATCGCTATCAAGCGTTCAATAGGTATTTCCGGTCAATAGAGCAAAAGAAAAAAAAAAAAAAAAAAAAATNCAGGACCTGCGAAGGAGATATCGAACGATACAAATTTACATGATACTAAAAGGAAAACGTCCGTGTATCTACCGTAAGTAGCAAAAAAGTTTCCTTTTCCTATTTTTCGACTCCCAAATATTGGATGATAAACCAGTTAAAATAAGCCGTAATTATCTCCTGTAGATTTGTAATTGAGTTCAAATACGAACCAATACATGCCTCATATTTAAGAGAGTTGCGTTGTAAAAATACTTCATAGTATTCAATTAAAGCTGTACCAGATGTTGTGTCTTATTTGGGATTTTTTTAAGGAGGGACACTGCGCGTAATAATACTTTAAAAGTATAAGAATATATTAAAATCCGTCGTAGATATCCATCGCGATATGAGCCTCCGTTTTTAAGTTTAAAGTAAACAAATATTTACATTTTTGCAATAATATTATTTTGTTCTTCTCGCAACGTAAAAAAAAAGAGATGAAGTTAATTACTGGAATATTGAAATTTTAACATTTTTTGGTGGAGTGGAAGCAGAGAAAGAGGACTACTTTTTGAAGAATTGCTCAATTTATAATCCCCCCAAAAAATTAATGTAAAACGTTTACAGTGAGAGTACAGAATACAAGGAGACACGCAACTGATATCAAGAAAGGATAAATTCAAAATGCTTCAGGAGTACATGTGTAAAATATGTGAAATAAGAGACATAATGAAACAATCAAGATTTAAAGAGGAGGTATGAATTCTGTATTGAAAGGTTTACGACTGTGCCAGCCTCCTCTGTCACGGGGAGGTGGTAAAAAGAAATTGCATTGTCCTATTGAAAGGACATTATACTACGAGAAGAGAATATAAAGGGAAGCAAATATTAATCAATACGTATGAAATATGGACCAAAACGATGTAGAGTTTGTTGTTTTAAAATTGAGTTTCATTTTTTGACATGTGACTTGAGAAATGCTTGCTTTAGTATGTAATTATATTAAATCAATATATAAATGTGCAGAGGACATAAGGAACCTTACATCACCTCAGACCTACATCGTGTATGTAAAGCAATCTCTTTCCTTGTGTGACCTCGGAGTGACCGAGCAACATCTGCCTTTGTCGCATCTCACCCCTGTTGGAGAAAGTGCGATGAGTCAGGATTCCTGTTACGAAACGTTCAGACTCACAGCTAGTTTCGTTCGGGATTCTTAAAGATGCGCCCACGTTTCTCGCACATGCGCTCATGGGTGTCCAGAAATTTATTTTGGGTGGTTCGGCTCAGCCTTCGCGTCGAAAATTAATGGAGCTGACTTTACAGTTATTTTTCCTGAAAATATTAAATTGATTGTTTCACGTTATAAATTCTATTAAATGAGAACTATTCGGAAATGAACTATATTTTGTAGAAATCAAACTTTTCATGAGAATTATATTACTATTAACGTCAATTATAAAATCTAATTAAATAAAGAAGTAATAAATTACGACCTTTTGTGGACGAACAATATTTTTATTTTCTGTGAAGAACTCACTATTTATTTCATTGTTTTCATGAGAACTTATTACAAATATAAGGAATGACATGGACACCTCCAGGCAACGGATCCGCGCCAGTGTAGTCGTATTTGCAACGTACTTCATCCACAGTAATTTTTTTTGTAGTATTTGTAAACGAGAAATTAGCTTATCTACGTGTGCGTTAGGAGACAAGAGGTAGGTGGTAGTGCTATTGTTAGTAGATGGGTCGGTTAGCTGGGCCCACGTGGAGGGGTTAGTAGGAGTGGTAAGTAATAGTAAGAGTGTTACTAGAGATAGAAGGATAGAAGAAGGAGCAAATGGCTTTTCAGTAATCACATCTATATCAACTGGGACATTGAATTGAAAAGCTACACATTGGAAACTAATTTACTAACTCTTTCTATTTCCATCGTGAATCCCTACGATATTTATTTAAAAAATAAATAAATCCCTATAAAAGCACGAAACT
This sequence comes from Laupala kohalensis, assembly GCA_002313205.1. NCBI lineage: Eukaryota > Metazoa > Arthropoda > Insecta > Orthoptera > Trigonidiidae > Laupala > Laupala kohalensis. The sequence continues at coordinate 14,494 of NNCF01128368.1, forward strand.
TGGAAGTGCAATAAATTTTTTTCCTCATTTTCCTTCAAACTACTTTCCTTCTGCATCTACATTCTTATTCCACCGTTCATACAATTGTTGGAAACACTCCTTAAAGCCGTTTTTCGAAATTTCTATCAGCTTCATCGTAGCATTTTCCATCACCTCTGACGAATCAGCAAAATGATGTCTCTTCAATGTCATTTTTAACCGTAGAAGCAGATAAAAATCCGGTAGTGCAAGATCGGGAGAATATGGAGGGTGTTCCAGAGTGGTAACATTGTTCTTGGCAATGTATTGTTTCACCATTAGAGATCGATGTGACGGGGCATTGTCATGCTTCAAAAACCAATCATTCCCTGTCCATTGTTCGGTTCGTTTTCGTCGAATTGCATCTCGTAACCGTTACAAAGTTGTCTACTATTCTTTGTTGACCCTTCAGGAATAAATTCATAATGAATCAAGCTCTGGTAATCAAAGAACACCTCCAACATTACTTTACCCCGGCTTCTGTCCAAGCGAAATTTTTGTTTTCTTGTTGATGTTTTAGACTTCCATTCATCAGACTGTCGTTTCGTCTGAGGGTCGTAAAGAAAGCACGACGTCTCATCACCTGTTACAATTTTGCGCAGGAAGCTGTCCTCTGCATCAGCCATTTCACTGAAGTCCCTGAACATGGTTTACTCTAAGTTCTTTTTGCTCATGGGATAACATTTTTGGAACCATGTGCAAGCAAACATGATGCATGTTCAAATCATTACGAAGAATTCTGTGAACACCCCCATGTGAAATACTAAGTTCGGAGGCAATAGTGTCGATGGTTGTTCGCCTGTCCGCACGCACAAGTTGTCGAACGCGCTCAGCATTCGCATATGTAGTGGAAGTGTAAGGTGAACGTCATCTTCAATTGTTGTGCGACCGTCACGAAAACGCTTGTGCCACTCGTAAACTGCCGTTTTCTTTATTGCATCGTTTCCGTATGCTTTCTTCAGCGTCTCAAGAGTCTCCAAGGGTGATTTCTCCAGCAACATGCAGAATTTGATATTGGCACGCTGCTTTGATGACGACATTTTACAAACGGATGAAAGAAAAGAACTAAAATATCATATACCGCACACCGGAAACCAACTCTAATTGCCTGCAGAACGGTATAGCACCTTTCCTTGTAGCGATGCCAACCTCCCAAACAAAAATATCCCTTCCAACAAACAAATGCCTGTACGCGACCATTCCGGGAACGTTTTGACCCTACCACGTATAATGACGAATTCCTCACGCGATATTGGTGGTGATATTCGTGGAGTGGAGAATTTATTGAGCAGATCGTTTCATACAATTTATGGAACTTGAATACGTACAATTGATTTACTGGAAGAAATAATGATTATTTAAACATTTTTCACTCATGAAACTTTCTTAATACCATCCTGGTCCGGGTTTTTCTCCGGTTTTCCACCGAGTATAAAGACGAAGACTCTCTGGGTTCTTGCCTGGGGACGGGGGTCTTTTGCAAATAAATAATCTTGAATTTAGAGTTTTTTAATGGTTCCGATTTATAAACAATATTTTTCAAATAATTCATAGTTTAATAATAATATTTACTTGTAAAATAACTTTTTTATGTCTCATTAAATACAAATTTATTAGTATTTTGTTGATATTATAACAAGTTATTTTTATTCTTATCTTAGGAGTGCGAAGAAATGGTAAAACCTCTTCTGCCAGAGGAGCCTTGATTGTAAATGGTGGGGTGGTCCCTTGCTTGCTTCCGGAGAGTAAATTAGTTTATTTTCATCCACGTGGTCATAAAAAGTTTGTAAATGCTTTTTTGTGTGTATTCATTCATTTATCAATAAAGACTTTCAGAACAACATCGGCACAGAAACACACAAATCTTTTGTTTCATTGAAATTTGTAAAAAAAAAAAATCTTAATTTACGAATTGGTGAAGAAACAGGAATGAATCTCCTTCTCACATCGCAAAAGTGTTAACCACTGAAAGTTGTTGACTTACACTATTACTGCAGATTAATTAGGCTCCACCGTCTTTCCATTTATTCATCATATGTATCTCCCAGGACTACCGAATAATAGGATTTGGGTTGAGAAGTGTTGAACATAAAGGCCGAATAGTGGTTAAAGTTTCAGATCCCGCGTTCTATTTCCAACTCATATACATTTTCATCCTTTCATATGATCACACCTCTTTTGCCTAATTGATGACCTGCTTTTCTTTATAAATGTACTTCTTTATTAAAGTCATTAATTTTCAATGTTTTTAAAGCTTGTTCATAATGTAGATAGTTACATTCACAACTTAGAACGCATGATTCCACGACTTCTAAATCTATTCATGAACGTATTCCTGTAAGTAAGCATTGCAGACGGAGAACAGCGGCTTTACGACCCAATCCCGGAAATGTGAATTCACGACGGAGAGACAGACAGAGAGAACATCCATGAAAAGGCACCAGCATTCGCGTCACTGCTCTTCCGCCGCTTGCGTTGTGTCCAGGAAGGGAAGAAAAGGAAGGGATTCGCTCAATCACAGCGATCCCGTTTCTCGAACGGTTGGAAGGAGGGGCGGGGTTCTTATGCAACAAGGTTCTTCTGACGCTTTCGCCGAAGCTGTGAACGCGCTTTAACGACGCCGATATATTTCAAACATCTTATTTCTAAAAGGTAACTTTTTGTAAATATCCCTTTATCTCCCGTTATACTCAACAGCTAAACACTAATGGGGTATTGCTACAACGATTTTTTTTTCTGGACTCGAGAAGAATTGTCATATTCTACATACTTCTGTCCAGTTAATATTTTAAAGTACAAATTCATATCAATTGTGGTAAGTTATTAAGCTCAAACGTAACATTATTGATTATAGTTAATTATGATCACTCCATGATTCTCTGCAGAATCATTTAGTAGTTCGTAAACTACCTCACAGGTGACGCAACTCACGGTTAATGAACATCCATGAAATAAATCATTATTATTAAGCGTATAACGTTTTTTACCTTAAAATTAAATACTGTATTACCATTGTATTTAAATTTAGTGTACACACGGCATAGTCGTCCCATTGAGCAGTACTCAGATCAGGGATGTAGATAGAATTTTCCTAAAAGAGTATATGAAATAATCTCTTACAAAGTCTCGAATTTTATTTTTATCCAAAATGCTTGAATTAAAATAAACTATACGCTAATCAATAAGTGGTACACGCATTAGACAAGATTCCTTAACATAACGGTCAGGGCGTTCCTAAGGCGGTATCATTCCCCGCCCCCGCCCCCATCGAAATTAAAAGAAATTTGCCCTATTTGTACTTTTGTTAAATTATACACACTTATGTGAATACAAACACTTAAGTGTGTATAATTTAATATGACAAGTATATATAATATAGAAAAACGAATACACACACCTAAATACACATATTCCACTGTATCTATATTCTCCCTACATACGCGTACCTCATCCCTTGTAATCTCCTTCGTCTTAAGATATGCATTGAAATCTCTGATGTTATAAATTGTTTGACATACCCATTGAAGTTGATCCATTTCTCTTTTTGTGTGCAAAATTCACCCTTTTTATAAATTTGTATGTCTCTCCCCCCCTTGTTTCACCATCCCATCTATTTTGCAATCGTTGAATTATTATTGTCATTATTCTTCTCGTGACATAAATTATGTTGCTATAAGCGTTTTTATTTCACTCCAAAGCAAAGAGTGTATGGAATAATCATTTTCTTTAGCTGCTCTATATTTGGTGTGAACGGCTACAAAGTATTACGTGAACGATAGTAGTAATCTCTTCGCTTTCGCCTGAGAAATGCTTCGTCACAAGTCCATCGTCGCACAGACGAAATGTTCATTATCTGTTGTTTTTTTTCAGTTTGCAGCTAATGTAACATGCTTCTCAATCAATTTCGACCATTTTTTCTTCAAATGAAACCACCCCGGATTAGATTTTTATGTATTCCACTCAAGAAAATGTCTAGTAAAATTAAAATGTCAATGAATCTTCAGTTATTTTTGCTGAAAAACTTGTGAAATAAATTACTTTTCAAACAACAATTTTCCCGGAAGTAAGATCGTGTCAAGAACCTTTTGCTCCCAATAAAATCTCAAAGGATCATCCCATAAAATCAATATTTTTATCACGATCAATCTAGTCATTTTCAAATTAATGCCCTACATGCATGCAGTTACTGCTCAATTATTACCATTGAATCTTAATTCTGGACTAGCGATTCATATTTGGCTAGCGAGTCATAATAGAATAAGTAGTAGTAACGCAATAGCAAACAGTGCCCAGTGCCCAGAAAAAAAAAAACCAGATAAGAAGTCTAGTAGAAAAGTGAAGCGAACTTAAAGTTGAAAAACGTATATTTATGTAGAATGAGAAAATGAAATAAATCAAGAAATATTTTGCACATTATATTATACAATTTTAATGTGAAATACTTATTCCCGATAATCGAACGTTTGGATGCATTTCATATCTTCATTCAGGGTTACCTTTCAAAAAAAGATGTTCGATTAACTTGGTTGTTTGATGTATATTGTCCTAAACGCAATTAAACTATATACCTTGAACATGGTTATCGAAAACTAAAAGCGCGACAATTCATCCTGTTTTCCGAAGTTTTTCTGTTAGTACCTGATCCTAAGTTTTAAGGGAATGAACAAGCTCTTATTGTAATGCTTATAATGTTATCTTTTAATCATATTTATGGAATTCCCATGAAATTTTTATTAATTAACAATTTATTAATATTTGATCATCAAATTTATATGTGATCCAATCATATAACACGTAAATACGTACCATATCTGTATCTTTCTAGTGGTGCGAATATCAGCTCCTAAAATATACCATTGATCGAACAGGGCAGATATTCAAGTTTCTACTTAATCGTCATTTAGTATCTTTTAACGAATTACATTAACATCAATATTACTGTTTTGGGAGCTTAAAAATATGAGTATCTTATTGTAAAATGCAGTGATAACTCGAGATTAATAATTAAGAAAGAAATAATGACATACCCGCCCATCCAAGGGAAAACCCGGTCCAGGATGGGACTATATACATAATGGACACAACCGTACCAAGTTTGTGTATTGTTATTAATGATCGTGCACTAAGGTATTAGTTTAGCGAATCTGATATTATTGTTCTACTTTTATACATTAACTTATTGCCAACTGCTATAAAATACTCAAAATTTATTAATACTATTTCATTTCGTGGTTCGGTTTTAATCGATGACATGTAGTCATTAATCCTATTCTCATGCGTTCCATGACTTTTGATCATTTTCGTTACATGTTCATACTCATATTTTAAAATACTCAGGCTACATTAAGATACTTTTCAAGCACATACTTAGTGTTCAAATAGTATCAAAAACAATAACGTTTCTAATAGTACCTAAGGTTATACAACAGAGCTTTTAATTTTAACGAGATATTGTCGGTACATATGGTATTTATCAATATTATGAAAATTTTATATATTTTTTTTCTTTTTTTTTTCTGTTGTTGCATGTCATAATTATTATATTCATAAATTGTTAATAGGGTACTACTTTATTTATGTAAACACCTGATGAAAGTAAAAATTGTGGCGGTTTTGATAAATATAGTCTATGAAATGGTCGTTAAAGTTTGAACGAAGTAGCAACGAGATGTTAACAATTCTATTTATACATCCACATGTTGATTAATTTAATTTGATCTATTCTCATGGCGGTGGTTCTCCTGAGGCCTTCGACCGAACTGGGACTTGAGTGAGGGAATTGCGGAAGAGATTTGATATTGGGAGGGGTCCAGAAAGAGAAATACCAGGTTTGCGGGTCCCTCCAGCGAAAATGTTTTGTAAATTAACTTTTTTAAAACAATTTAAGACATTCCTATACATAAATAACGAAGAAATTTAAATTACAGTTTTTAAATAACCTTAAAAAATTACGTAGTGAAAATTGTAAAATTGTTATATACTGTTGCATATAACAATGAGGTACATGATTCTTTTACATAATGCGCAGACAGAGAGAGATCATCCCGCGGAAAACCCGAAAAAATATTTTAATGGTTACGTGTCGTAATCAATAATTTTTCTGGTCATTCATGTCATTATTACAAATTAGTACAATGTTTTTAAGATTTGTAAGATATGCAATGTTATTATACCATTTTAGAAGAACACAAAGAGAAGAACACATTTTTATCATTATTAACCAAAAAATACCCATTATTAGTATAGTATTGTACAATATAGTATACTATAGTAATACTGTAGTACGTTTTAACAAACTGTTATTAATTGTATAGCATAATACAGCATTAGTATCAATATCAGTGAAGAGTCAGTATAAGTACGGTACGGTACAGTACAGTACAGTATAATATAGTATGGTATGGCATAGTATAGAATTTTTTTAAAGGGATTTACGGCTTGCCGACATCGAGGTCATTAGAGCCCTAAACTTTTTGTAGGAGTAGGAAAAATACTGTTACGCACCAAGGAGAGTCAACATGTCTCGCCCCGCGTGTGGGACACGCCGAATCACTCGACCATACCCATTAAAAACCCTCCTGAAATACCATATGTTCAAACATAAAAAACGGGAACAGTTTCTCAAAATATTACAAAACCGAAAACAAAGAAATAGGTAAATTTAAAAAGACAAGAAGAAAAGTAAATTTAAAGAAATGAAAAAAAAGAAAGATTTAAATCCAAACCCTCCCGAGAACTTGGGGGAGGAACCCCGATTCGTTTATGGATTACAGTAATGACACACAAATAAAGATAAGATACTGTGTCGAAGGCCAGTCTTTTACCTTCCTCAGATGGAAGGCGCAATTTTGCCATTCGGCTTGCCATAATAGACTATCTTATGGCAGCCTTTGAATCTGACGAAGGAACAGTTGAAATGCCCAGGACAGCCTTCTGTGTGCCCCGCTTACCTGCCTCATCAGCTTCTACACTACCCATAATACCCACGTGCCCAGGAACCTAACAAAGGACTATTTCAAAATTTTGAACTACTAGATGACTTATTAGATTCTTAATAGTCAGAGTAAGTCAGTCAGACGTGTACAGTAAAGACACTGATCATAGAGCACTAATAGAGTCACTGCATAGAACCACACACTGTATTGAAGATAGCTGAATGAATTTCATTACCTCAAGGATTGCATATTTCTCCGCAGTGTACACGCTGCATAAAGAATGGAGGCGAAAGGAACGGGTGGCACTATGGCAGTGGAAACCAGCACCAACGGAATCATTCTCGGCTGAGTCATCAGTGTATATAAACATGTAATTCAAATTTAAAAAATCAGTTCTCCCAAATGCTGCTGGTACACAGTAGCATGAGTGTCATGCTTTGAAAGTTGAGACAGCCGAAAGTCGATGATTGGTTGCATGAAGGACCAAGGTGGGATGAGCGAGTGTGGGTATTTCACTGGGGGAGATACCATGATGCCATTTTCCTCCAGCAGATGTTCAAAACGGACCCCGGCTGGGCGGGGTAACGAAGGTCTGACAGCGTAAGAGGAACAAAATTTAGGGTACTGAATGTGTTGGCGAGTGGGGTGATTTGAAATCCCCATTGGTTTCACCCCGTCAGATCAAAGTAAAATATCGCGTCTTCTGCTGAGAAATGGTTCTTCAGTGTCTGCTAGTAAGCATTCTATGCGACTGGTGCGGAAGGCACCAGTTGCAATACGAACTCCTGCGTGATGGATATTGTTAACGGGCCTGAGTGTCGATGGTGAGTCGTAGGGGTATACAATATTACCATAATTAAATATTGACCGAACAAGACTTCTATAGAGACGAAGAAGGCAGGTGTGGACTGCACCCCATGATGATGCTCTTAGGAAGCGAAGAAGGTTCAAGGATGAGTTACAACGGAATTGTAGTTTTCGGATGGCATTGCGCTAAGTTAGGAGAGCAGTCGAATGTGAGAACCAGAAACTTTGCGGAGTCAATGACAGGAAGACGTTGGTTCACAAAAAAAGATCTGGATCATTGTGAACTTTATATATCCTACTGAAATGCATACAGCATGACTTGGATACAAAAAAACCTAGCGTCCAGTGTTCACTGCTGTATTTTGAAACCATATGGAATATTGGTCAGAAGGATTCGCGAATCCAGAGCCGAAACAAGGCGACGATTGATCTCTCTTTCTAACAATTTGCAAACACAGTTTGTCAGAGAAATCGGTCGAAATTGCGACGGATTTGAACAATCTTTTCCCTCCATCGGAAGTGGAATAATTATGCCTTCACGCCATTGAGCTGGGACGGTATACTCATTCCAAATACAGTTAAATAAGTTCAGATGGAATTTCTCTGGAAGATGTTTTAGCATCGCGTTATGTATTCGATCAGGACCAGGGGCTGTATCTTTTGATGTCGCAAGGGCAGAAGTTTGTTCCGTCATTGAGAAAGAAATGTTATATTCCTTTTCTCTGCAGCTGGAAAATCCAAGCAATACCGCGCGAGCTTTCTGTTGGAGAAACTATGGAGAAATACAGGAGGAGTTAGAGACTCTCTCATAGTGCAATGCAAGTTCCTAAGCAATAATATCGGGTGAAGTTTGAAGCTGTCCATTTACATTTAGACTGGGGATAGAAAAAGAGGACCACGAACCATGAATCTAGCGAACTTTTTGTCATACCACTGATGATGGAATACGGCTTCTAAGAGATGAAATGTAGGCCTTTCAGAAGGACAACTAACTTTCTCGAAGAGTTCGTTTTGTTCTGGCTCTGCACCTTTCAAACTCAATGAGATTAACAGTGGGACCGCCTTTGCGCAATCAGAATTCCAACATGAAACTGGACAATGTCTTTGGTTACATGATGATTTAGGGATGGCATCTTCGGCGACTTCGAGAACCGCGTTAGTGAAATGGAATGCCATAGCAACGACATCAATGAAAGGTTCACGCTGAGATTTATGTTGCGTTTAAACACATACCAGTCTGCTTTTTTCAATATCCACTGAGAGAGGCGAGTAACCGAAAGGCAAAAAATCGTTCGTATGTATAAAAATCGGGTACTTCCATACAGATCGTTGAGACATGTCCAGTCTAAGATTGGGGAAAGAGAGGAATTGCAGGTAGCTAAATGAAGCACCGACAAAGATCGGGAGACTGTACAGAAGTGTTTGGATTGGCCCGTGTTGAGGAGCACTATTTTCCGGTCACCTAAAGGGTTTTCAATTATATCACCCTTTGGACAGTTACCCCAGATCCACAGATTGAATTATGGGCATTGAAGTCACAGACGATGATAAATGGGGAAGACAATTGGTCCATCAGATCAGCAAGATCCTACTTCGTTAATGACTGCCCGGGAGGGGCATAATTATTACGTACCGTAAATGTAAGGGATGGTAGGCATACATACGGTCTGAAAGACGCTGGTTATAGAGAGTTCTTTGGCATAGAATGAAGCCTCTACGAGCAAAGCAACGCCACCGTGTGCCCGTAGGTCATCTTCTAAGTCCACCCTATAACAGGTATAACCACGAGAAAAAAAAGAGAGTTTCGATAAGACCAACTTACCTCCGAAATGAGTGTGTTTCCTGAAGACCAAATATTTTAGTACATGAAAGGACAATAAGAACTTCAGGTCATCTGAACTGACATGTATGCCATTCAGATTCCAGGAACGAAGATCCAGAAAAAAGGTGTGTATCCGCTCTTCTTTCGATGTCTGGATGTTTTTCTTTTGACGACTATAGAGCCAGACCCTTATGTGGTCCCCTCCCCGGGAGAGTCGCCGTGATCACAGCTGGAATGGTCATTCTCGGACATAAGAAGACCAAAATTTCTGTTCCTCGAGCGTCGGCGACTACGGGAAGTTGAGCCAACAATATTGGAATCTGACTTTAAAGAGTCAGGTCTACGGGACATTTTGATGTAAGAAGTTGTGTGCCGAGAACAACTCCGACATGGACGTCGGGGGTATCGTGGACTTCGGTTCCTGGAACGAAAGATTGATGAAGATGGTGTCGATGTTGCCGTTGAGGTCGATGTTTCCGTTGAGGTCTATTTTGACGCGGTGGTCGGTGTTGATTTTTTAAAATTTGTTTTAAATTTTGTTGGGATAATTGTTATTTTATCCCGCAATTGCAACCAGGTCATCCAAGGTTGCCTGTACTCCATTGTCACACATCTGTGGTTTAAATACTTCTTCCAAATACACTTGACAGCCAAGGGAAGCTGTAGGTGGTTTTGGAGTGTTTGCCGCTGATGCGAAGATTTTTACCATGCTAACTTGATGTTTAATGAGGTAACGACACCTAGCCTCAGGGAAAGATATCTTATTCGTAACTCGGTTCCTTTGGATCTCTTTCTCCTTACAATTTGCTCGGCACGGAGGCGACGAACAATGCGATGACTCGTGAGATGACTTGCTGCGATTTATACAAACATCACAGGATGATTTGCACCGATCAAATGTGTGACCAAACCTGTTGCACTTGAAGCACCCCAGAGGGTTCGGAACATATTGGCGGACCCGCAGTGAATAAAAACCACAATATATGGTTTCTGAACGAGACAGGTGATCGAATGTCAGAACCAATGTGGAGGTGGGGGCGAACTTTCCCTGCACCTTCCTCCTGATTCTGTGGATATTAACTACGCCTTTGGGTTAAAAATGCCTTGAGTTTTTCTTGTTTCTAGTGCAAAGTCGTGGTGGTTGACAATTCCTTTGCTCAAGTTTAAGCTAGGGTGAGTGCTCACCTTGATTTAAAGCAGCAATAGTCTTCATCGGCCGGATAGATTCAATTTGCTTATCTGTCCGTGCCTGCAGAAGAAGTTCACCATTCCACTGGCGTATGACAGGTTATAACTTACCAATATTCTCTTCTATTGCCTTAGCAAGACGGCTGCAAGTAATCGACTTAAATGTTTTTCCTCCTTCAACGCATTGTATTAAAAGGAAGCGAGGCTTCGGCGGTATCTAGCTATCCATGCAAAAGAAACTGTTGAGATCAATAGTATCTCCTACTAATCGCCTCTTCTTAGAGGTAGAGGGCAGGGTTGGGGGTTTCATTGCCATGCGAATGAACTTTATTTTCCCCGTGTTCCCCACCTACCACGGAGTCCAACAAGAGGACACCCCACTGCGATGCCAGGGTTGACACGGGGATATGATGGGGGTACGCAAGGTTCTTTAGGCATGGGGTTTGCACCAACGCCGCCGACCAGCGGGAAGGACCAACAGCGCCCCCCCCTCACCCTGGTGTTCACTCGAAGACCTCGCCCGAGCCGCTTGGTCGGGGGTGGGTTAGCCCCCGATCGCCCGCCTAGAAGAATCCGAGGCCAAAGAATGGTATTAGAAGTCATGTACAAACAAAGTCTCCTCGGGTTGCATGGACCCCTCTACTCACCAGGACACCCATTTCCACCGACACGGGTAGCCATGCACGGCAAACACATGGGTGAGCGTTTAGCACACAGTGAATGCCAGTAGAGAAGATGAAAAACTAGGTAATTAGGAGAAACAGAAGTAAAAGAAAAGAAATACTTGAGAGCCTTCTCTGTATCCCACCGTCATGACGTGGACCGACTCACTTCGACGGCTAGTATAGTATTAGTATAATATCTCTTGTAACAAACGGTTATTAATTGGTACGTGCATGCAACCTTTCTTTAATGCGCAGCGATATTGAAGCGACAGATGGTTTTACAGTATCATTTGTACTAATAAAGGTGATGAAAATTTTACTTCGAGAGTAAGCAAAGAGTTTTGGAAACGTCTACTAATAAACATGGAATAACTCATGCGCGAAGTAACAGGGAAGTAGTACCATGACAACCGCTAAACCACGCAGACCCCAGGTAAAGTCGAAGGAAGTAATGTCGAACCAGTAGTAAGTCAGTCGAAGTAAACAGGAAAATAACAACGTAACCTCAAATTTTCGAGTGGTTTTGGACGACATATTTCATTGGTACTATTACTGGTCTTCAATTCCATGCATTTCCAGATCGTGTTTTTAGTTGTTTTCTTGGGGGTTTAGGGCTCGTCAAGGTCATTAGAGCCCTTTGTTTTTTAGTCTCCAAGCGTAATGCGTAATGTGTTTTCATCACTTTGTCGAATAAAAGGTTTAATAAGTCGAATAAAATGATGCGATGTTTGTTACCAATAAATCCATGTTTAGCTTCTGTATGAATATTACTGATATTAAATATATAGAACATATATTTCAAAATATCTCAATCTTAAGTGTACAGTCCACATATGTGATGAGAGTGGTAGGTCCCACAACGTATTGCTGGATGGACTCGCGTGTATGCAAAAACGAGCGTCAAGGCGACCGGACTCAGTAGTTAGTGAAGGTCCATATACAAAGATCCTTCCAGCTGGACTTTCGACTGTACGTTCTATCATTAAAAAAAGCTGAACATAATCCACTCATTTTGCACTCAAATGTTCTAGTTCAATTAATATAGCACATGGTGGACTGTCTGATACCAAGCTTCATTTGAGTACTAATAACATATAACTGTTGTTAATGCAGTAGCTAAGTATGAATCTTGAATGAGTAGATTTGTTACAAAGACTGAAGCAGAAAAAATGAGATTGCAACAAAAAATGCAATTTTAGTCTACCTGATTAGAAAACACTCATAATTTCAAATATTTGATAGAATTTCTAACCGTATTTGCACATAATTTGCGCAGAAATTCTCTGCTATAAAACATCGAAGTTATGGTAAAACAATTTCTAGCCTCACCCTCAAGAACAGTTGGTTTGAGAACTAAGTGATACGTTTTGTTTTTTCATAGTTCAAATTTATGGGTCTCAAACCTAGTACTAACACATAAACGATTTCGTAAAGTATCAACAAGTACTGACAAAACCTTGGTTGGGTTAGGCTAAATGGTTAACATTGCCAATAACTGCATTGAGAGTGCTGTTAACATTTTTTAAATTGATGCTCAGAATATTATTGTCAATTTTTTTAGTTTTTCCGTATCTCTACAGTTCGGGTAGTAGAACTGGTAGAATTTGGTGAGTTTATTGACTTGAAGTACCTAAATTCTTGCCTTAATGTTTTTTGACTTCTCTTATCATAATGATCACAAAGTTTCTTCAGTATTTAATCTCAAGATAGTTGGAATAAAATGTAGAACCAGCAACATATTTTACACAGCTTCTTAGTGGACAGAAAATCATCTGCTACGAATAAGAGTTAAAGAGCAAAAATTAAAAAATTAAAAAAAATTCTGACTTACAATCTCCAAAGATAGCATACGTTAGTTTAATAGCGATTGTATATGTGGAAACCAAATATATAAGTATTGAGTCTGCTGTACTGGATAGATTATGTCACGATGTAAAATATTATGGTAGGACGTAAAAATGTATATGCTTTTAACTATAAAATGAAAAATGATGCGATCGATTTTAGAAGTTGTTTTACACGCGTGCTCTAGCGGCTGGGTTATGAACTAGTTCGAAGATAAGCGTGCTATGGCGAAAAAATTTGGAACTATATGATCGTTTCATTTGCACCAGCAGTTCGACAGAATGACACTTGAGCGCTTACATGGAAACCAAGTTCGATATCGAGGTTCATCTGTGTGAGAGCCAGAAATGACGCCCAAGCGAAGGTATCATACAACAGGCATGCAACCTACATGGAAAGTCGCGTGTCCGATGCGTCTCCAGCGTCACTGACAATTCTTTCAAAATGGCAGTTTTTTCTCAATCTTCCCTTGCCTTTTTTAAGGTTCTGAACCCAAATTTCAACTTTACCACCATCGCCACAGAAAGTACAGAAATAATTTGAAGTGTATTGATAGTATTTTCTTTTTGTTCTGGACACTGTTATCTACAACTGTATAATTTTTAGATATAAGCAAAAAACTAAAGAAAATCAGTGTTTCGGGGCCCATTAAAAAGTTTTGGGTAGAGCGACTTTTTTCCGTCTGAAAAAAATAAACTTAAAAACATAAACTGGAGAAATTCAACGTAAAGTAGTTTGACATAAGCTTAGATACTTTTGTCAATAAAATTTTATCTTAGATACTTTCGTACATTTCTCTAGAATTGCGTACTTTTCAAGATACGAGTTAGTGAAACGAGAAACGAGCATATTTCGAAGATTTCGAAATATATACTCGAAACGTTCTCAAGGAGGAAAAATGGAAATTTGAATCCAGTCCCCTTCAACGATACAGAATAAACTATTTTTCCCTGGCACATGAATGGACATAATATTTGTACAGGAGACGAAGTTGGTAAAGAATCCTGGGCTAGGTGCGCAGTTACAAGATTCGATTGTGCGGATGTGCGAACAGCGATCCCTCTTAACCGTCATAGTTCACACAATAATAGCGTGGAGATGAGGAAGGGAATTCCCCCTTCATCGCCAACCATCTGCGGTAAGAGTTTCATCATTGAACTCGTCTCCTGTACTCACAGACAGAAATACAAAATGTTTGTTCTTGTCAAGATCGTACGTATTTACATAAATAACACTAACTATGTACGTTGATTACAGTTCTTTCCTGTTATGCCATATTTCAGTTACATCTGTAGAATTTATATTGAATTATCTAATTAAATGACCATATATTTACAAACACTATTTATTTACTGACAAAAAATTTCGATTACAGGTCAAGATGTCGGAAACGAGACAAAAAGACATATCCTGCATGACTTTCGAAAACATTATGTTATTTTATATCTTCGATATTTTGTGATGTATTGATAAATGTGGTTTTAAATAGATTTTTGATTGCTTCTCATGTTTTAATTTAGGAGTAGATAATAAAAGCTAGTCTGTATGCAGAATCCACATTGTTGTACTTCTCAACATGACTTAACAAGATGAATCATCGGAACGCTGAAGATGATAGTTAATTTTTGTAAATGTGTAATATCTGGATGGCGAAATACGCATGCAATAAACAATTTTCAATGATGGAGTGGAAGGTTTTCCATTATTTGGAAAATCCACAGCTTGCAAATGCTGCCCCAGGATGAATAACAAAAGGTAAATAGTACAATTAATCTGCAGGCAGAATAGCAGTAACATAATAATATATGTTGATATGTTCATTCGTAAATGCTTATCTTTGTGTTGCTCTCTTAATTATTCTCAGTGATATGTTAGTTTTATTCATTTTGCGTGCGTATTTTCAAACGGAACGATTTATCACAATTAGTTAGTTAATTTCTAGGTCCCCATAGTAACAATTCAATTAAACATTTAACGGTATGAAAAGCAAAGTATACTTTATGAAAATAGGAGAACTTTTTATAGATCATTGTCATTTATACAACTTCACATTCATTGTTTTTAGAAAGAAATAACTGCATTCAAAATTTTGACCAACTATCTCGAAAATATCGTTAATACAATACACTCGATACTATAGTTCGGTACGGTTGTGATAGGTGAGTGTAAAAATTCCTGAACGTGGTTGTAGATCAATAGAATCACGATGTAAGAAAACACGCGATACGGTCTCGAGGATACGCAGTGCGAGCCAATCGAACATAAGACATTTTGGGAGTAGAAAATCAATCATATCACACATACCATTTTAATATATACCTTTTATCTACATTGTTGACACAAAATTTGAAAATAAATTTTGTAATTACGTATTTTCACTTTCGTTTCATTTCTGTTAAGAAGAAGAGACTTATTTTTCTAATTGTTTCATAGCATTTAGTACCGATACCCTTGATTAGTATTGAAATCACTTCCACAGACTTGAAAAGCAGTGGACTAATGTTTTGAGGTTGAGTGAGTGGCACAAGGATGAGATAAAATTGTGACTTGCTCCTCACGTCGCTCTATGACATCTCAGCGTACATATAGCTCTTTCAGTTCCATTTCTTCTACTTGAGCTGTACTTGAGACACGAAGGTAGCCTGACAATACCTCACAAAACAGCTTGTCACAAAATGTAGCATGGCATTTATTGTTATATTGTTGAAGTTGGCATTATGCTTTTTACTTGCCAGAGCAGACATGAAGATATTTCTCTCTCCACTTTTCATGAACTTCACTATAGGTACGATGTCAACAAAAGTGGTTATTTGTCCTCCACAGAAGCGTCGCTCTGAGACAAGACCTACTTGATCATACTAGAGATTATCAAATGCACTAGACCTTCCACATTACTTTTGAACTCGCGCCAAGACTTGGGAATGTCTGTGGCGCTGTGGTGAGAATTTGAACTATTAAAGAGTACTGAATCTCAAATTAAGTGCAAGATTGCACTAATATCATCCCTATCCCTTGAATGACAAAAGAATCAAACTCTCCCGCGACGTGGTTCGGTATCAGACCACCCTCATCGAGACAGCCCAAATAGATGGCTCGTTTTCCTTGATATTTATTTGTGAAATGGAAAGGTCTTATATGACCGATAATCAGTAGTATGTTCAAATAGGTCTTGCTCTGAGAAACAGATTAATTGAGATTCAAACATCACTTTTGAAAAAAAAAATTATCTCACATTAAGAAAGGAAGATTATCCAGGTTCAAAAATATCAAATAAAATACGACGAACGAGTGCATTACTAAAATTAACATTTATTATCCTATTAAAGAATGACAGAATATCAATAGGATTGTGAGACACGTGACACTAGCATTTGTTTTTGATTTTCCATTGTCGTAAATATTTCAAGAATGTTTGTGTCTTGAGTGTTTTCAGTAATTATCAGTCGGTTTAGACTTTTTTGTATAAAATTGAATGATTTCTCTAATCTGTGGGAGTACGAATTGAATAACAATCGTTTACTATGGAGTCTTAGGTTCCAACGTATAATTTTTCCCAATACTCGGCAGTCCAGTACAAACATTATTGTACAGAGACCCAACATTTGGACCACGTCACAATCGAGTACGCCCGAATCATAGTTCAAATCCGGATGACCATAGGCAGTACTGTGTTATACTAATATATAATGTCCCAAATAGCTGATTATAAATATTGACTGGGGATGCATAGTTTTCATATTCTACTAACTCCGCGAATTGAAATAAATTTTCTTTTTGAAATACAGCAGAACTATCTGAATCGATGGGAGAAATAAATGATTGTACTTTCAATTATTGTACACTAAACGATTGTTATTTTTATAATTGTAATGAGCTTAGTGTAACCACTATAATTGGAGTACCTCAAAAATATTCCAGTCTGCTTTTGCCATTCTTCGGAGGTTGGAATCTTAAGCAGCCCATTTCCAGTTAAAAATCACTAGAGTTCATTAGTTGAATTTTACTAAAAAATTATTGTACAAAACGCAAAGGACGAGTGGCAAACCGGTTAGCTATAAAAGCGAATGAGGTGCCAAGGTGACGTCACCATGAAAACTAGTGGTGCAAAAACATAGTATATATTTTGTTATGATAAACATGTACGTAAATATCACAGAAAATGTTTAGTTACTTTTACTGCATAGCAGGATGAAGCAAATCACACGAATGAAGTATTGCACTAAAAATAATTAAAAGATATGTTTACAATATTATATTGCATCATCTTTTCCCTTCCTTGAGATCAGAACAGTTCAATAAAGTGTTTTTGAACACTCGCCATAATGGGCAGACTTTCTCCGGGCTTAAAAAATAATGACCCGGGCTTAAAATATTTTAATATGTTTTATTTCACTTGTTTTTTTTTCAGAATTAAAATGTTTTGATGTTACTCTTCTAAATCATAGATTTGTCGCATTGAGTTTCCCCTGGAAAACGTTTTCTAGCCTCTTAAAAGTGCATGTACTTCCAATTTCTTTGATGATAATATCCGAATTTTTCAATTTTTCTTTTTTCTGTCACTTTATAATAATACATTATCATATTGATGTACTCAAACTTCCAGTCGTCCTAATTCCATACGTTTATTCCAATAATATATGTGGCAGTTTAAACCATTTATTATTTTGTAGATGTAATGAATTTCGAAATGCATTGACTATTCTTTCTTCACTAGATTTTCTCTGATCCAACATACCAATAATCATAGCAAAATTCGTCCTAAGAAAACTGTGTAGGTACACTTAATAAGTCTGGGGAGTCTTAATGAATTATAAAATACTTAAGAAATCTTGATGAAATTCGGCAGGATGGTGGTTTGAAATCCAGAGATGATTATAGTATTCGCTACATCGTATACTTTTGAGAGATTTTGTTCGAACTGATTCATAAACTTAGAGAGAAAACTAATTAAATCAGAAAAGACTGTTGATATTCTGGTTTTAAATGTATAAATTGGAGGGTTTTTTTTCGAATTTATCTGAACTAATTGAGGTATGTATTTGTTTTTTAATATCAATAATTCGTTATCTAAAAAATGTACTCTTTTCAATATTTCACTGTTTAAATGTGTTAATTTTCTCCGTTTTTTTGTAATCTATGCTAACCTTCCCATTCCTAATTCTTTTATAACATATTACTGCATATTAATATGGTTCCGGGTGCAGAGATGTTAGTGTAAGGGATCAAATATATCTCATCCCACCATTATTTGTACACCTTTCAATATTAGTGTTGACGTATTTTATGGATTCTAAAGAATGTATAGCTTTATTATTTTAGAATACATGTGTGAAAAAGTCAAAGCCTCCAGAAGCGAAATGATACATTAATATGTACACGCAGTAAAAATTTGATGATATCCACTTTTATTGAAAAAGAAATAGTTTAAATATGTAAATGACCACATGGAGGAAAATGGACTAATTTTCCCTCTAGAAGCCAACAAGAGATACCAACGTTTCTAATCAAAGTGTTCTTAGCGACACCGGAGCGGAATGGGGTTATGTAATGTAAGCTATGATATTCATGTACTTAGGTGCGGTGTAAGATTGAACGCGGATTTTAGAAAGGTTTGAATCAAAAGCCTAAAATTCACACTAGCTATTCCACGCATATTAAGCTATTCATATACATTAATACGCAAATGTCTCAGAAATTACAGTTCCTTTTTTGTCTAACCTGGTGGAGTAAGTCATACAAATGATGTGTCGTACTTCGCAGCATTAAATTATGTGTCGGTGATTTCCTATTATTTCATCTTTCACCTTCGTGAGGAATTGTATTCGAGTTATTACATACTCAATTGTGCATTACAATTCGTAACTGTTCTGATGTCCTGTTTACATTGTTTAATGCTTATAAAGAAAGCGTGTGAAATTTGCCTTCAACTAGCAGACGGGAGAATGTATTATCTGCCATACTATCCAAGTCAATAAAATAGTCTTGCTAAAGAACAGTACACGTTCATTTTATCGTACAGAGTGTTAGTTTCATTCAAGTTCACCAAGTTTCATGCATTGCTTTCGGCTTCAACACCCGCGACGTAGTACATCTCTGGCTCCCCGAGCGATGGCAAAAATAGTGCGCCATCTGACGTATGTCCCGAGCAGTGGAGGGGCGACAGCGCCGGTGACGACGGTGGTGGCAACCCGCTCGATACAACGGTTCAGACCCCGCCGCGTCTGCGCTCTTCCCCGCCGACACCCACCGCTGTTGCAGCAGCCCGACTACTCATTCGCTGTGCGACTGCACGCGAACGTAAACGTCCCACACAGCAGTGGCTGCGTTCCTCGGAAAGTATTTCGTGTGGTTGTCAGCAGTGTGTGCAGATTCGCGAGAGTATGGTGCATCAGCGAATGAAGTAACACTTCTCCTTCATCAACTTCCTGTTCATGGTGAGTGACCTGTACCTAATAATGCTAATACGTGTTCAGGTGATTTAATTTGTGTAATTCCGGTGGAATATGTAAGCCGTAATGTTTCCGACGGAAGAACTATCGAAAGAGGAAATGCTTCCTTCATTACAATACCACTGTCTGCTACGGTTGATTAAGTCACACGGTCGTTTCCGTTCAAAAGCGTGAGAAATGCATGCGCTCAGTACTAATGATCTAGGTTTCATAAGCCATCGAGGATTTAATAGTATTTGCTCCGCTTTAGTGCTGCCGGTAGTGAGTGTGTAGTTGTTTGGATTAACCACATTACTCGACTCCTAGTGTATTCCCCGACTGTTTTGGACACATATTTTCAATATTGTTATCTAAAATTGCGTGAATACAAACTATCGTAATATTTTGTGTGACAATGCGGTGTACTATTGGAAAATTTACTATTTTACCACTCACAATACAATGGGTTTAATTTCTAGAGAATAGTATTTTGACAATAAATAAAATAGCGGTATATCCATGTACAAATTAAAACAAGTACGTAAAGAATTTTTCAGTCGTATTGATGTTATAATGTCGGACTTCAGTTTTAATTAAGAGAAATTAATTTCAAAATACATTTTTACATGTCGAATTTCTGTGTAAATTATATGAAATAGTTTACTTTTGGATCATTACGCAAAGTCTATGTCGGTCTGAATACAGTGATGATCACGGTGTTGTCATCATGGACTTCATCTGTATTTATTTACTCTATGATCCATTTTCATCAATAATTCAAAGACAAATTGGATTGTCAACTGAGGAATCACAGTTTTTCTGTAAAAAATTAGGACATTTCATGATGTTATCACTCATGCGGAACACTAATTTGACAGTCAATAATTCATTTATTAGAATAAGTAAAAATTACAAAGTTCGAATTTTATGAAGGAAAATTAGTTTTTATGTTTCTTCTTAAATGTATCTTATACTTTTATCACCACTTCGTATGAAAATATCTAAATACCAACAATAATATTAAATTTAGTATCATGATTGAATGAACATTTTTATGTAATAGTCAACATTCTTTGGAATTACATACTTATAGATATTTGTGTCGTGTACTTCAGTGAAATGCATGCAATTATCCCTGTGACATGACATTAGTAACTTTTAGTCGCTTGTACAGAATGACCCTACATGAAACTTTTGTCAAAGAAATGAATGAGCATTTTACTGTTTATCTGTAGAACATTTTGCTTAAAGTATATAAGAACATTTCAATGCTAATTGAAGAAACAAACTTTTGTAACCAGAATATAAAGTAAATTGAATTACTCTGCTTATTTTTAATAAACCGTTTCAAATAAATCAGGAAAGTTTACTTATGTCTGTAAAAACATAAAATTGAACCGAGCAATTGGGTATATTTCTCTCTTTAAGTACTTGACATGAAGGTACAAGAATATATAAGAAAATTAGACTATTTAAAAGTATTACTTTGTTTGTTTTAAGGGGAAAACTCGATTTCGGAAGCCAAATCGCGTTCTAAATGTGACAGCTAATTATACCCTGAATTAATATTATATTTTAAATTCAAAGACGTATTTTCCCATATTTTATCGTTTATTATTCTTTTTTAATTTTATCTGTTTCCCTCACAGTTGTGTGCATACAATGACACGGTTGTGAGCTTTAACTCTATAGCACAATCTTGTCCTGGATTTTTCTCCGGTTTCCTTTCGGGTCGGGTATTGGTGGATTTATGTATTGGACTCCTAAGTTTGTGCCGCATCATTAATAGTATTTTGATCATTAATCTGGAATTATGAGTTATTTTAATAAAAACGTTCATCAGGAATATTTGCGTAATAATTTAAAAATGTTGTAATTGTACACATGTAATTATAGATAAATTATAGATATTTATAGATAAATATTTATATTATATTTAATATAATATTTTTGATATTCTGTAAATATTATCACAAACAGCGAACTATTTTTGTTTTCAATTTAGAAAGCTCATGGGTTCTTTGATCGGAATAGATGAGATGGTCCATTTCTTACTACTGGGAGTAAATTCGATTATTTGTCATCCACGTGGACATTCATGGTTAGTAATTACTTTCGATTTGATTTCGATTTCGGATTGCTTTCGAGTAATTGATTTGAAAGGGTTTCGTATTGTATTTTTGTTTAATTTCTATCATATTTTAACCTTTATCTCGTTATAACACCACGTGTCTGACAAACAAGTAGAACACACACTCTCTCTCTTTCATACACACACAAAAAAACTGTTACACTATTACAATTCTCATTATTTACGCTATGCTAATTCAAACGTTCTTTTAATGTCACTAGACGTCTGGTTAGTTTGGATTGCGGCATTTCTGCAGAGCCATCTGAAAGTTAATTTTCTTGTTTACGCATTTATCCGTTCTTCTCATATTTGACGCGTTCATCCGTGACCTCCCGGTACGACTGTGTCTAAACACAATGGCATCACTTATTTCGTCAGAGATTACCAGAGGTACGCAGAATATCACTGAAGAGTATATATCTGTATGAAGAGGAATGATCATATAATTGCCCATTTCCTTACACTTTGATTATTTTAATTGCCAATAGGCTTTATTTCAACATAAATATTGAAAAATAAAATAAATATAATTTTATTCACTACCTGACGTTGCTCGGTATTTTAAAAAAACTTAAAACAATGATTATTGGACATTGAAATTTTTTTTAAACAATTCACAAATGAAAAAAAATATATAATTTTTTTTTCATTGTTAAACAAAAATTACATCAAAATTAAAATAGAAAATGGTATTGAGAATTGATATTTTTACTCCGGAGTGGATATTAAAATTAACAAGTCAGAATTTCTTATCTCATTTTGCCTGGCGTTGCCTGGGGTTCGCATGTACGTATATATCTCGTTTCGGCCAGCCAAGAATGACGAGTGGCAGTAAGGCTCAATTTTTGTGTGAGTTTACTCACTAGACACATAGTGAATTTTATCCAGATCGGAGGAACAGCGTCTAGATAGAATCCAGATTGCTGTATCCGAGTATTACAACTGTTGTTGTTAGCCTCAGAGGGTGAACTTTTCATACACCACAGCTATTTAAACTGAGACATGTAAATGAAAAGCTACAAATTTTATCTTGCCCCACCAGGAATTGAACCCGGGATGACTTGGTGACGAGCGATCACGCTGGCACCGTAGCCACGGAGGGTATATAATCGTTCCCTAATTTTATAAATCAAACTGTACCTCTTCCTTTGTGATTGTTCTTGATGTTGAAATGAACACTGATATTCAGCTTTAGATAGAAATTTGGTTTTAAATTGTTAGAGTAAATTCTTTACCTTAACATATCAAAAGATGGATTTTCTATTTATATAGCCAAGTAGAAAAAAAATATATATGATTTTTCAATTATAGAATTATGGGCTTTCAGATTATTGAATTCTATAAATCTGTAATGTAATTCATATTGGGAAAATATTTCATCTTCACGTTATAACTTCGTCAGCTATGTGAAACTGGCAACATGGAGCTCTTACATAATATTCTAAATTCGAAAGTTAGTTTCCATATTTCTCTACTTTTGTGTTGTTGTTTTTTTTGTTAATAACAAAAATGGAATACCACAAAGAAAACCTACAAAAATACACTCATTATACTAATAGGTTCGTCATTAAGAATTATTTTGTAATCCCGGCACAAGGAAAAACCACGTTACAAAGTCGCATAGGTAAGACCTCTAAATTTCTTTGGTATTCATTTCACTTTTTGTTTATCTACTTGAAAGCAATGTTTTTATCATGTTCTTTTTATAATTTCATATTGGTCTCATGTATTATACATTCAGCGGATTGTCCGCCTCGCATAACGCAATTGGCGGGCACCTTAGTTAGCTTCACTGTCAACAGTCATGCGAGAGAAGGTTCACACCTGCTGATTAGCAGTTAATAGTTTTTCTACTCTTGTAATTCATCAATATGGACCATAATTTGCATAATTGCAATAACAAATAATTTCATTGATTACTTTTTCCGATTTCTTTTCAGCAGACATTCCAAATAAACCTTCTCTATCTACAAATATATCTGAACTTTGATTACGTTGATATAACGTTTTTTGTACGTAATCTTATTTACCCTCATAAAAAATTTGTTACTCGACATCACATATTCTATCGTTCGTATATTGTACTTGAAGGTATATTTCTCTTAAAAATCAATATTTTCCTCAGCGTTTAAACAAATCTTTGACAATAAAGTAAAAATCATTTTATTTAAAACGTTAAATAAATTAAAGCTATTTCGATGTTAAATTGTGCGAGTTGTATCATAAGTATTTTTCACTATGAATTGTCGTATGAAAACATAAGTACAAAACAATGATTGATTGATTGATTAATTGTCGTTTAACCCTGTTTTATCAATTAACAAAACAATCATTTAAGTTTCATTATAAATTTCAGAGATAATAAAAATTAATTTCATTTCATTGACTTTCAGCTATGGTATAATTCAGCATCAAATATTTATTACGAAATATTTACAATGAAATCCCGACGCAAATGATACACTATTAATATTAATTGTATTGAAGTGTATTTAGAGAGGTCAGCTTATACAAACGTAGGTTTCCGCGGCCGGAGTCAGTATGAACTTTTTTTGTCCGGGACAAACAAATTCATAAGGTCAGTTTACGTAGATACTTTATTATATAAATGACTTTGCTAATAATAAACGTATTTTAATGTACGATGAAGAAGCAATTTTTTTCCGCGATAAGAGCGAAATATGCATTTGTATTCCAATTAAAATACTCATCTACTCTCGATACGAAAGAAAACAATAAACTCGCCTTCTATCGGAGTGCGACATCTATTGAAATAATATACTTGCCTAGGGGTGACATCTATTGAAATAATAAATCTCGTATTCAGTGTTATTTAATAGTTACGATTTATCATCAATACTTTGCGAATAATTTACAGTTTGATAATAATACGTATTTGTGATATTACTTTCTTGGGTATTATTAAATATAAATTTGTTGGTATTATTCTAATACTATAACACGTGTCGAACTATTCTTATTGTCAGGAGTATGTTAAATGTTAAGTCCGCCTCTGCCTATGGGCTCTTGATAGGAATTGATGGGATGGTCCCTTGCTTGCTTCCGGAGAGTAAATTAGTTTATTGTCCTTCTCGTGGTCGGTCTAACGCAGTTTGTAACTGCGTTTTTGACAAAAACGTTTATATTTAACTACGCTCGCAATTGATTTATGGAATACTCTTTAGACCAATTTAAATAGAATGAGAATACTTTAATTATATTCTTACTGGAACGGAAGTCGATATTATACCGCTCTCATTCATACTACTCTCATGTCATTCCATTCCATGCAACTTCGTTTTCATCAGTAGCTGCAATTGCAAATACTCTAACATTTGTCGTGAAGTGACAACAGTCCACTCGCTTATAAAAAGAGCAAAGAAGGCACCCCTGAGGCAGAAGTAGTCAGCAGTTATGCAGCATAGAAACACCTGGCACTCTGCCTCGTGAGGACAGTGACAACGCCGGGGCTCTTTGAACACACTATTGAAATCACTGGGTGATGAAGAGTATGATAAAAGTAGTTTTTATTTATTCACATTTTTTAATTATAGAACCTTTTAGGGACAGGAACTTGTAAAAGCTTTCATTAGTGTTAATATGCATCACTATTATCATGTGTCGCATAAATAATGTTTCTCCTTGTTCTAATTTATTTAAGGCACTCTAAAACTTTTGGAAGCATTGCAGTCTGTAAATGAATATTAGCATTTACTCACGTGTAATATGAAAAATCTTAGAAACCATTGCTCATTGTCCATATCCTTATGCTCAATCGTTTAAAATGTTTAATGTACTCGTAGAATGTGATTTTTGGTTTTTGGAAACTGTTTGAAAGGGAATACTTCTTTTCCTGAGCTCATACTCTGGTGTTCGTGACTGTGTTCCTCATTCCAATCTGAAGTTCACAAGATTGAAGGAAGTTATGATGAAATATTTCTCTCATTGTTATCTTTTCTCAGAGCTTGCTTAAGCGCTTCTTAATGATATTTCTTAATGAGGTGTACCTCAGAACTTGCGGTATAAGAATCAGTTTTCTTTATCTTAACTATTAGGAAATAAAATATTCCACAGCATCTTAATGACAACGATAGGATGATTCCGCTTAGAAAGAGAAGAAAATGTTTAATCTTTTGTCTTGGGAGTTCTAAGGAACTCGGCTATAAAATTTACGAATAGAAGACTTCTTCTACATTAATTGCTTAGACTTCTACTTATGTTTATACTTAACAGATATTAAGAATAGCTCTTAAAACTACATTGTTTACTAAGGAAATAGATAAGTGTTTTGAATGTCATATACATGACACTTTACTTCAGAGGTATATATTCTCACGCCGAGGATTGGAACTCCTTACAATCTGTTTGTGGTACTATTGTTCCGGACTTGCAGAAAATAAGAAGAATAAGCGGAATGGTGATCAACAAATGGAACGAATCATTTTCATTTCTGAATTTTTTATCTCAGAATGACGTAGCAACTAACTCTGGTACTTAATTGCTTTTCTCGGGAAGACGTTAGGTTGATCGAACATTGTATTCCACAAAATTTCGAGAGTTGATTTTCAAACTTGCTAAACGCGAGAACAAACATATTTCGGCTCTCTGATGAAACCAATATTATAGATCATACATCCGTTTCTTTTCTAAACCTATTTACTCTGAGACACGAATTAAAAAAAGACAATATATGCTACTCTCTGTTAGTCGATAGGAGTAGATATCACAATCGATTAATTGTTGAATTACTTTGAGAACATAAGAACATATTACGAATGTCTTTACATTATTTACTTCTACTATAATTATTAAATTGAAATTTTAATCGATCTTTTAATGTAGACCAGTGATGGGCAAACTGCGGCCCGCGGGCCAGATGCGGCCCCCTGAGATGTTCCATCCGGCTCGCGCGTTATTATTCCTAAATTGACGAATAAAAAAGAATACAGGCAAAATAAGAAAAATAAATATTTTCCTCTTTTTTCTTTTGTTTTGTTCTATATCAGTAACGACATACACATTTATTGACTTAACCTGGATATTGGAATGTTATGTTAAGAGTGAGAGGCATTGACTGCTGGCAGCTTTGTAGCGAAGAGTAAAACTGGCAACGGAGCCTCCTCGCAGTAGCTACCCCCTCCACCGCCCTTAGATATTGGAACACGTTTCTTGATTCAGACCTGTCTTGGCGTTGATGGTTTACTAGTTTTACTCTGCATGTTGTGAAAAAATTTAGCTCTAAGATGTTATCTAAGAAACGTAAAGTTGATTCTGAGTGCCGTGTTTTCAAAGATGAAGTACTTTTTCACAGTTTTTCGGGAAAAAAGACTGTGTCTCATCTGCAACAAAACTGTAGCAGTCTATAAAGAATACAACATTTCACGACACTTCAACTCTGAGCACAACGATATCAAGATTAGAGCCCTGACCGTAGAAGAAAGAAAACAAAAAGCAGAAGATCTGCGCTAAAAACTATCAGGTCAGAAAAGTATTTTTAAGAAAGGAAATAGATCTCAGCAAGCAGCTACACATGCAAGTTATGTTGTAGCATAAAATATTGCTAAAAGTAACAAAGTTCTGTCTCTCTGATGGAGAGTTTGTGAAACACTGCATGCTCAAAGTTTGCGATATTTTATGTCCTGACAAAAGAAAAGATTTTGAAACAATAAGCTAATCTCGGAAAATTGAAGCACTTCCCGATTTGAAGCAATAGATGAAAATATATTATCACAGTTGGAATCAAAGATTGGTCAATTTAAATTCTGCTCAATTACTATGGATGAAAGCTCTGATATAAATGATTCTGCACAGTTGCTATTATTTATAAGAGGTGTTGACGAAAACTTCTGTATTACAGAGGAACTAGCATTCATGAGGTCGTTGAAGGGAACTACAACAGGGTCAGATGTTTTTCATGAATTTACGAAAGGAATTTCAACTTTGAAAGTACCTATAAATTGCATATGAAGTAAAACAACAGATGGAGCGAAAAATATGGCAGGGACAAAATCTGGATTTGTTGGGATCTTTAATGAAAAATATCCAGATAACAATGTTATATTTCTACATTGCATCATACATCAAGACGCCCTGTGTAAATTTGCTTATGATATGAAACCTGTGCTTGACGTTATTGTGAAGCTGGTTAATGCTATTCGATCTCGATGGCTTGCTCACAGACAATTTCGGAAGTTTTAGAATCCATGCAATCGGAGTACTCTGATATATTGTACTACTCGAAAGTAAAGTGGCTTAGCGCAGGACGCGTCTTCGAGCGAGTTTGGCAGCTGAAAGACGAAATAGTGACATTCTTCCTTGAGAAACAGGGGTCTGTAGAGTATAAAATCCTGGAAGATACTGCATGGCTTTCGGGCTTTACATTTTTTACAGATCTTCTCTGCCACATGAACAAGTTGAATGTCAAGATGCAAGGCAAAATTCAATTGATTGATGATATCTGGGGCCATCTAAAAGGTTTTAAACTTCAACTTGTTCTATTCGCGAATCAGCTTGCTAAGAATGACTTGTCTCACTTCCCGATGTTGAATTCAATGAAGGAAAAGCTTAAGAGTTACGAAGATAGTCTGCGAAGACTCCATGGTGAATTTGAACGAAGATTTGAAGACTTCAGTGTCATTGAAAAATACTTTGAAATTTTCAGTATGCCTTTTAACGNTGATTGAATTACAATGTAACACTCAACTCAAACAATTGTTTCTTAATGTTCCAAAATTAGAGTTCTAAAAGTCCTTGTCGAAATCCACTTTCCCAAATCTGATATCACATGCCCAGAAAGTTACTGCTATGTTTGCTTCATCATATATATGTGAACAGGTGTTTTCTACAATGAAACTTTGAAAGAGTTGCCTTAGAAACAGACCGACAGATGAGCATTTAACTTCTCTTCTAAGAATAAGTGCATCCCCGTTCGATCCAAATTATGAGAAACTTTTAAAAATTCAGTTACAGTTTCATTCATCACATTCTCCTTCATAATCTTTCAGTCATTAATAGGACTTAGTACCACAAAAAATACAGGAATTTTGTAAAATGTATTATTTTTATTCTTTAGTAAATTATATTGGCCCGTCTAAAGAATTTCTTTCCTTTGGCCCCCTCTTTAAAAAGTTTACCCATCACTGATGTAGACTATTTATTAATATTATTACAACGTTTCAACAGCTCGTTGCGTTTAAATTTTGATCATTCAATATATTGGGAAAATATATCAATTTTCGATCGGGAGCCAAATTATTATAAACGTATAATGTCAGAAATGTTAAATATTAAGTTTACAAATAACACATTAAATTTACAAACTGACACAGAACACTTGTCAAAAATTTAGTTGTTTACAATGATTTTTTCTGTTTTGAAAGTTTGTGTTTTCAATTTTTTTTTCTTTGTCATTGTTTTATTTGTATATGCATTCAATTTTGTTTTTATGATTGTCACTAAGATTAAACAAACAAATTTATTGATATGTCCTTTCACTAGAATTTGCCTGATGATGGCAGCAACATGCTGTTGAAACGTTGTAATAATATAAATAATGCTAATATAAATAAAATGAATAAATCTACAATGATTTATGCTGAAAATCGTATCACTAGTAGTTCATCAACTGTCATTTGAATTCCAATTGAGTGTTTTTTGCCCGAACAAAAACCACCCTTACAATACATCCTTTACTTTTCCGTTCGCCCACGGTTGATTCAATTGAGTAATTTTCTTTATCTTGTTTTATTGGTCAGGCTTTAGAACGATGTCAACCATGGAGAAAAAATCAAACTTTTACAAAAATCAAGGAGTGAAAAAATTGTCGTTCTGTATGATAGAGATTGAAGTCCCATAGAATGTGATCTCTGTTCTCCTATCCTTTTCCGCACAAGCACTTGTCACAGTCCGTCTTTTGTATCTCTGTTGGTATGTTGCAAAATTGACATGAGTTTTTTTTGTGGGTTATATGACTCATGTCGACATCAAATGTCATTGGAGCCCTAAAAACTTGTACGGGTAGGGAAAATGTAGTTACGCACTAGGGAGAGCCAACATGACTCCCCGTGTGTGAGACTCGCCGAATGACTCAACCATACCCACTAAAAACCCTCCTGATTTACAACATACCAAAACATATCTCAAAACCAAATATCAAAGCATAGAGGAAAAGCAAATGAGGGGGGGGGCAAAAAATGAGGGGGGACATAACATGAGTGAGGACAAAGAATAAGGGGGACAAAAAATGAAGAAAATTAAAGATACTGTAACCTTAATAGCGTCGGGATCGAAAAGAACAAGAGGTGACCAAGGAAGGTCAGAAAAGAGAAAGGAAGGAGTCTTACACAAGTGGAAGTAATGCCAGGCTCAGCTCGGGGCCCCGTGTTCGCCAAACACGTGTTTACTAGATGTAAGTACACAGGGGGGAATTGACATGAGACAATATAGACT
The DNA here is from genome assembly GCA_002313205.1 of Laupala kohalensis. Taxonomy (NCBI): domain Eukaryota; kingdom Metazoa; phylum Arthropoda; class Insecta; order Orthoptera; family Trigonidiidae; genus Laupala; species Laupala kohalensis. The sequence continues at coordinate 44,781 of NNCF01128368.1, forward strand.
TTGTATCAGACTGAGTACGTCTGTGAGACAGTCCGGATGTTGAGGTATGAGTAAAAATTCCATACATCACCGGGATCGAATCCCATTTCAAAGTTCAATAAAAATCGGGTAAATGAAAATTATAGAAAGGAATCTCGAAATATTAATGTTCTTAATTTTATAATTTTTTTTTGACATTTCTTTTAGGTTTGTTATTGTCCTTTCCGGGGTTACTTTTTCCGTCGAATATCGACCGTATTCGGGCCCTGAATAAAAATTACATACAATACAAAATTACTAATTAGAAGACATACTTTAAAAATAAAAAAGTAGGAAATACATTTTTAACATAATAATGAATATCTCATGAATTTGCTGTTGGGATGATTATTTTTCTCGATATATGACAAGAAATATGATGAAAACTAAAACTTTTCACTTCTTGAATTGAAGATCAATTATTGAAGTGCTCTATCTTTATAACTATAAGACATACACCGTTACAATTGGTCTTAATTTTTTAAAATTCCATTTCATTACTGGTCCTATCAATATATTTAAAAAATTGGAACTACGTGATTATTGCAATTTTACTTCTCTTTTAAGTTCACATTGACTGGTCGAGTAACCAGCAAAGACAATGTTTATCAGAGAAAAAAAATATAGGTCTGTAAAGAAATAGTATTGCAATGTAATTTTATGTAGTTCAATGAAACGAGGCAAGGTTCCAACATCTTGTGGCGTATGATGATTTTTGTTCTGTCAAAGACTCTTAGGCTTTGTCACTAGTATAAGTTTTCGTTAATTAATCATAACTGAAAAGATACAGTGTCAAATAAAGGTAAATAAAAGACAAAAGAAGAATAACACACAAATGATTAAAAATTATAATATAAAATTAGTAGTTACCAAGCATGTACTCTAAATTTAAAATAAAGAATAGGAAGAAATATAAAATAAAGATTTCTTTTTCAATCTTTTATTTTTACTCTCATTTTCAAGTATGTCTTATAATTAGAAATTTTATAGTGTATGTAATTTATAATCAGGACCAGATGATATAAAAACTCGATTGAAAGAGCTATCGCCCGAAAAGACAATAAAAAACAGAAAAGAAATTTCAAAAAATACTAATATTAATCATAATCCTATTCACTTATTATCGACGTAACAAATTGTCCTTAATTCTATGCAGATAATTTATGGTAAACTCAAATTTAGAATTAATGGTTGTGATGGCTTATAGTGAGATAAATTATCAGTTAGATCTATTTATTTATATAAGGTTTAAGTAATTTTTGTATGATATAAATTACTTAAACCGTCTTGAACATTATATGAAAACTTGTTAGAATACTTGAAATGGATTACAAATTCACCGTTCATAATTTTCTAAATAAATTATATTTAATCATGACAATCGATCTCAAGTGAACGTAATTCGGAAGTCAAAAAAAGTGTTTCTAAATTCAACGATTCGCAATAGTTGAGTAAATCTGCTGCGCAATGATTGCAATCATACCTCCAACTTTGTGGACGCAACACCAAATGTTCAGACTCTTTGTAAATATAAATTTAAGTAAGGATGGTAAAATTAACCGACCTGGCCGAAACCGACCGAAAAAGTTTTGGTATTCGTCGGATCGCGTCGGGTTGATTTCGAGTATGGGTTCTAACCCGAATCCCGATCGGATAAATGATCGGTTCATCGATCGGGTAATCTAAACTAATTCTTTTCAGTAGGTAACTAAAACGATGTCGTATTTTGTACACCATAACAGATTTCGTCTCCATCGTCCCTCTTCCAGTCTTCGTATTGTAATACGAAAATAATGAAACAATTACAGTATTGAAATATCAGCTAAATTCTCGAAAATATTATGCTCAAAAAATACATAGATTTTGCAATCTTAAGTTAATATTAACCGTTTACTATAAAATATTTTTACTCTTAAATTATTTAGCCAAGGAATCCCTTTATCTAAAAAAAAAAAGTTTTGTTTCATAATTCTGTGCTTATTTTCTTCCATGTTTAAGTATGTTTAAGAGTACGAGAAATATAAATGTGTTTACGTATGTATAAATTTTTTACCAGAATTATGAGAAATGAGGAAACATAACTGTACAAAATGTCTACCTACATAAACAGGAGAGTCACAGAAACGTTAAGCAATTTATCTTTTTATTTCTCTGGCTTGGTTGACTACTGTGCGATAATGAGAATTTAAAAAATGTTTACATTCATTTCTCATTAAATTTTAAACGTGCCTTTAGGGCATTATCGTCAGGGTATTGTGTTCTGGATTTGTAATATCTTTAAATATTTTAATTTATATGTGATTCTTATATTGTATCTTAGAAAAAGTACATGAAACTGAAAAATAAATTTTATTGTTCGGAATAAGACTTACTTAGAAATCTACATCCATCTGTGCACAAAACACACTTCTTTATACGCAGATATGAAATAACAGAGTCAATTTGAAAAACAAAATGAAAATTGATGTGACAAACCTGAACCACTGAGGTTTTGATGATTCCAAAACTTTCAAAATATGAACTTGGTACTTACACTAAACTATTCTACAGTAATAACGGCTACAATCACCGAATATCTTAAATCACTGATAGGAGAATACTTCGAGGGAAGTAAATGACGTACAATTATAAATTAAAGAGAAATATCAACTTTACTATCCATCCTGGCCAGGGATTTCCTTCGGGTAGAGGCGGATTTCTTATACAGGTTCTCTAGGCTTTTGTCTAGGGGAGCTTTTTGTTGAAACAAGAAAGCGTGAGTTTAGTGTTATTTCTATTCTTATGATTTGTAAATACTATATACTCAGAATAATCTATAGTTCGATAATAATTCGTACAAGTAAAATAAATTTTTTGTGTTAAATTACAAACATGTTGATATTCTATTAGTATTATAACTCGTAGGTAACTTTTTATCTTATCTAGGAATTTTTGCTGCAATTTTTTCAATCCGCCTCTGCCTTAGGGCCCTTGATTGGAGTTGATGAGATAGTCCCTTGCTTGTTCCCGTAGAGTAAATTAGTTTAATGCCCACCACGTGGTCATGCGTAATTTGTACTGCTTTTGACAATAAATTTATTATTATTTTACTAACAGATATGACAGATTTACCAAGTTAACTCGGCTAAAGTACAAATTCAAAGTAAATTCCGGCGGATTTCGGTCTTTTACCAACTCACAACGGTAAATCCTATCTGAAGATTTACAAATTTTCAGACTTTTAACTCCATCCCTCCACTCTCTTTCTACGTTCTAATACTGAATAAGGAAGATGTTATTCATGCATTGGACGAAGAGACAATTTTCGAGTCCCCTGCAAATCACCCGTTGAGTTTTTTATGTAACCTTCGTTGCTTCGATGAATAACTATCACTGAGAAGATCTGTTTGTTTAGCTCTTGTAAATTAGCTCCCCTCTTTGATCTCTTGTCCTTCAGAAAGTGGCAGAACCTGTCTTAAGAACGTCATTTTGTTCAGTAAGGAGATATACGAGAAGCCTTTGCATCCACTGGAACAATCAATGCTGAGTTGAAGTTGATTGTGTACTCGAAATGATCGAACATTTCCGTGTCTTCAAAATTACTGATTTGGATGTTCTTTAGACACAAATTTATTAGAACGGGAGACAAAGTATTTAAAAATTGAGGAAAACTTTTTTGAATTGATATCTTTGACTTATTAATTGAAAAAAGAAACTATTTTTTCGTATCTTGATTCAAATGTGTGTTGCTAATTTTAATATTTTACAAATAAAATGCTCTTCTCGGAAGCACTATTAACAATACAGATTAGTGACACAACTTACTATGAAGAGAGTATATAATTATAACACATTAACGTTTATGCACACATTGCACATTAACTAGAGAGTACTACGGAGACCTACTACTCAGTTCCCCTTGGTGTCATACAATAACGAAGTATACGGAAAACATCATTAAGCGTGCTCGCTTTGCTCTTATGTAAATAATATTTTAAATATATTTTATATACCAAATGTATATTTTATGGTAAATGATAGATCTTCTTTCAAGGTTTCTCTGAAAATTGATTTTTTTGTGCTCTCTCCCACGTGTTACTATATCCTTTAACTAATGACTAACGTAACTCTTTCTACTTGTAATTCACTTCATGTAGTGCATTTTTTACCATAGTATGCTATCTCGATTGGCCAAATAAAGCATTTAAGTGTATAAGGAGAGTGAAAAATAGAATCCAAGAAAGAAACTCGAAATCCAATAAAAATGATTCTAATATTTTAAGGAAGTGTAACATTCAAATATTGTATATGTACAAAAATTAAATACAACTTTAGATATCATCCAGAATATTGAAATATTTTTATGAGGAGACACACAACCACCAGCCATAATAAATAATGTCGAAGGTTGCAGTACACTCAATAATAAGCTGAAACGTGTCTCAGCTTTGTTAAGCAATAATCAAATAAAATGTAGGCACAGAATCTGAATAAAGAGACTTGGCCAAAAGAAGGAATTAAATAGCAATGGTATATATACAAAAATAAACCATACCACCAAAGGTAATGGTAAGAAACTTGCACCTGCCATACGGTTCAGATGTTTTAACAAATGGAAACAAAGCGGTATGGTATTCTTGAAGTTACAAATATTATTTAGAAAGAGGAATGGGAAAAAGAAAATAATCGAATGACCATTATGTAGGCTAATATTTCATTACCGTGAACTCATCAATGAAATTTGCATGATTGACTCGCTATGTTATATGAATGTGATAATAAAATTATATGATTGACTCGCTATGTTATATGAATGTGAAAGTTGAAAACCTTAGAAGCAATAATTTTTTCCGCAATGTAAGATATGTCAATGGTTTAACATACACAAAAAATTTCTAAACACGAATCAGCTTCATATACAAAATCACTTACGCGTGCTGGTGAAACATCTTACAGCTTATTGGAGAAAAAATTCCTACGAGAATGCGGTAGATGCGGGCAAAATATCCTGCACATTCTAGAGGTTGTGAGATACCGAAGGCAAACCTCGGAAAAAGTAAAGTACCTCTTCGCCCGATAATATAGATAAAAGAGATGTAAAAATACTTCGGGAAATTTTCAACAAAAGAAACTTCTAATATATTAGTTATTTAAAAATCTGACCATTTTCGAAAATGAGTATTTTCTCCGTAAAATGAAATGTATTTCACTCTTAACAATTATTTCATATAAATGGTAGGGAAATTGCATTTTTAAAGTTGAAATCAAGCAAATACATGTAATTCTAATTATTCATCACAAATTCCGTTACTTCAATGATTTATTTCTACTTACGCTAGTACTACCTTAACAAACTTGTGCGTCATCACTCTAGTCGAGCGAACTTCCTTTGTTCCACCGAAGTTTTGCGGGCGCGCGAGGTCAACGAACTCGCTGTCGCTCCGAGACTCGCTGCTTCGGAAACTAACCTTGCCTCCGCTCACTGCGCCTGCGCACTCTGCCTTGACCCAGACTACACTGTCTTCCCAATGGCGAGGTCGTGCGGCGGGTTGCCTACAACAGAAGAAGCTGGGGTTTCTGAGAATACGGAACAGAGCTGCGAATCACTTCCTTCGAACCTTCTCAAAATATTTAATATTTAATCTATAGTTTGATAATAATACGTACAGGTCAAATTTCTTTATTGTGTTTTATTAAATACAAATTTGTTGGTATTATTTAATATCTTCACACATACCAAACTATTTTTATTGTTAGGTGTGTGTTAAAATGTTCAATCCGCCTCTGCCTTAGAGCCCTTGATCGGAATTGTCCCTTCCTTGCGGATAGTAAATTAGTTTATTGTCCTCCACGTAGTTATTCGCAGTTAGCGACTGCTTTTTTGACAATAAAGTTTATAAAGATGAAGACACTTCTCATAGGTTTGGGAAGTAGCAAAATGATTGTGCTTTGGAGAAAGAGCAGAATTCTATACGTGCAATAAAAAAGAAAAATGCAGATGTGGTATAGATAGTGCAGATATGTTCAAATATAATTCTGAAAACTGGTAAATTGGAATTCACAGCAATTCGCTTCTTTCGGTTAAACAAATAGCTACATCCAGAACTATTCTCTCTAGTCTTGACTATTTCAGGTAGAATGAACATGCCAGGCGCTAAAAAAGGAAATTGTAGTGAAACTTTCAGTAATATTATCTACTCTTGTTATATTAAAAATATATATTTATAATTTTACTACAATTCATGATTAACGGTGAATTAATACCTGGGAATCAATAATTATACCGTTCTAATTGAAATATTATAATTTGGAAATGGTCTCATTTGACATCAGTTCTCTAGTTTTTGTTAAAGCAATATTATTTTCGTAGTTAGGTGTGTGGTAACACTACTACTCTTCATCTGTGGTCTGATATTGTTCTGTTTTTTCTTTCTTCGCTCGTCATTGAGTTTTTCAAGTTTTTCCTTCTCAATAAAATTCCGTCAAATTTCAACTCGATTTATTCGCTGTGCAACTAAAAAAATCAGCAGGTTATGGGCCCAGTTCGTTCAACTGTGCTGTGTTTTTGTTGAAAACGTGAAAAGTTGTCACCTAAAATAATCGGCTCTGAGAGTCCTTGTGTGTGATTTCCAGATTTCTATCGTCTGCGCGTTTAAGTTCGTCCAGCTTCAAAATGGAATACACGAAAGGAATCAAACAATTAAAAGGAGCAGAAGATTGGTCATTCTTGAAGGATCGAGTTCTTGGTGTGCTGGATTTGTTCAGTGCCGTCGGCATTGTTGAGGGAACAAGAGAGAAACCTACGCTCTCTGAACCCCCGAGGAAAAACGAACTGATGGAACTAGAAGCGTTCAACAAATCTGTTTCTCAGGCAAAAATAATCATCTTCCATTGTGTAAGTGTTGATCTTCACAAACGTATTTCAGGAAGATTATCAGAAAAGGAAGCATGGGATGTGTCAGTTGAGCAGTTTGATAACAAAGCTGAAGATCAGCTGTTTCTTCAGTGTCTTGATTTCTTCAGTATTGTGGTGGAACGTTAATGGAGTAGTGGATAATTAGCCTAACTGGCCCACTCAGCAGACAACACCACGCTCTGGCTATCGAATCAAACTAATTTAGGAAGGGTGGGTTCGGCCCTTTATTTCAATAAAATACACATTTAAGGGGTAATGATACACACAGCTCAGATAAATTTGGTTCTAATTACTAACTACTTACATTTCTAAAAATAACTATATTTATATTCGTGCACACATTCCCATACACTCCCCCCACCAAAATCACACGTTATCACAATCTTAGAATTCATTAGATGAAGCGTTGGTACACTATCAGTCCCAACATGATTAGCTTCATTATGAATAAATGACTACAATTTCAATTGACAATATAAATTGTTTTTATTAAACTGTTGATAACGCCACACCTTGTCTTAGTTCTGAGCCACTGAGCACACGCTTAATTGCTTTCATAATCACTCGCCACTTCTGTTAGTTTTCTGATCACAGTCAGAATCATTTACCTTACATTGGAATGTTTATAGATGGTCTGCCAGTCTCGAAACTGCGTGGTCGAGAGGGTCCTTCCAGGATCTCTGACCCAGGTACTGCCTTGTTGTCTCTGCGCTCCCGCTCGATAGCTGTTGGTGCGTTCTTGAATGCTAATGGCCCACGCGCCGCCCCTCGCAGAACCATACAGCTCGCCACCAGCCGGCTCACAGAACTCGACGGCCTAATTACGGCACTTAGCCGTTTAGCTAATTAGCTAACTATCGGAACCCGAGTTGAACACATAGTGAGAGGTTTTCAAGGACTGAAGCCCCTCTACGCCTCGGAGATCACGCGAAGCAGAGTTCGGTACTCTAGTTAAAACGAAGAATTCGTTAATAACTCATCAATATGTTCCGCAATCAAACTTCTCGTTAAAAGACAAGATCATACTTTAAACGTGTGAATCAGTGATGACCTGATGCACTGAGCTATGATCGGTAATGAAGCGATGCGTCGCCAAGAAATCTCTAAGCATCACTAAAGTAAGTACTGAAAATTTATATCTGAATCATCTGAAGCGAATTATATAACGTGAAAAGAAGTCAAAGTCTGAAGCGAATATCTCTTAAATCTAGTGAAGTCTTATTCTCGTCGAGGTATCTCTTCCGAGCTTCCGCGCGTCTCATTTTATCATCTCTTCCCCAACAATTTTCGAAATTTAGCGCTAAAAGCCCTGCCCTTCCACGCATCATGTGACATTGTCAACCAATTAAGGAGTTTCTACTACTCCACGTGAAGTCACTTAGGTTGGTCACTTTCTAGTGATGTATGTCAATTCTGAGCCATTCACACGGTCTCCTTTTAAACCAAACTGCATGGTTTTCATCATAGCAAAGGTATAATTTAATATTCCTTTAGATATTATTCTGAATAGTTCTCCTATTAATGGAATAAATTAATTTCTCATTACAGTATAGAACGCGATGAAACGGAAGGTGCCCCACCTGTACTACCGCGAGTGAAGAATCAACATCGGGATTTTGCTTCTGGTCTGAAGACACGTAAGATTGAAACAGTAGAAGCGTTTCTCGAGCTACTGTTTCAAAAGTTCTGCACATCTTACCTAAGCGCATTGGGTCATTCAAGTCAAGCTACCTCCTCATGAAAGCAAATAACGATAATAAAATGGAAGATCTTTCGTCAGCTCTTGTTCTTCATGAGCGTAACTTTGTCCCAGCATCGAAATCTGGCGATGTTCTCTACACTATAATCAACGGTGAAAAGAATATAATTGACTCAAATATAAAGAAAACGGATAAGTGTAAGTATTGCTATATCAAGGGCCACTGGATCCGGCAATGCTCGAAATGGAAAACTGATGGTAAGCCGCCGTATCCAGCTCGAGCTAGCGGATCTACCACGAATCCAGTCGGAGGCAGCAAGGGTGATCAAAGTAGCTCAAAGGTAGGCGTGTCTGATGCCTGTATTGCACTGCTTTAAATAAGCAGCAATGTCAATGTGACAACTACAAATGATCAGTGGTGAATTGACAATGGTGCTTCTCGTCATATAATGCCAAATCTCAGCTAGTTCACTGATTACAAACCCTTCCCGGTGAATTCAAGTGCGACGGTCAAAGCAGCAGGAAAGGAGGTTATTAAAGCTCTCGGCAGTGCGACAATCGAAGTGACCAACTACAGCGTAGGAAATGTAAAAACATTGGCGCTCAATGATGTTTGGTACGTTCCAACCATATCATGAAATTTTGTCTCCGTCCTTGCAGCTCATGATCGAAATCACAGCAGCAAGTTTGAATCAACTGATACCGAGTGTCAGTTCAAAGTTAATGGTCAGACTATATTCAAAGGAACACGGAACATAGGTGGAATATTATATCGCGCCTCGTTTCACACGGCTCAACCAGCCGAAGCATGTGCGAGTGCAGTAGAAGATGATCAAACGCTTCAGCTTTATCAACACCGTTGGGGGCATATGGACAAGCGATTAGTCCGATCGAAGCTCAATTCCGAATTGGGAATTAAAGTGTCAGCTGACAATGAAATCAGAGGGTCTTGTCAGTTCCGGAAGGCACATCATTTACCATTTGGATTACGTGTGCGAGCTTCTACACCTGGTGACCTGTTATCTGGTGATGTGGGCCTTTTGATCCATCCTTTAATGGTCGTCGCTACTTGATGTTATCAAGGACCATTATTCCAGGTATCGCTACGGTTTTTTTGCACGTGAAAAATCCGCCGTCAAGGAATCATTACGCGAAATATTGTCCAAAGCTCGCATGCTTGGTCACACCGACAAGGAGTTTCTCAGCGACAACGGCGGTGAGTTTGATAACAGCGACGTACGTGGAGTTCTGAAGAAGTAGTGCGTAAACCAGCGTCGGACAGTTCACTACAAACCGGAGCAGAATGGAGCTGTCGAGTACGAAAATCGAACAATCGTTGAAATGGCTCGTTTCTTCAAATAATGAAATCCTGACGTCACTCTTCCCACAGCTATCTGGGCTGACCTTGTCATTACCGCAGGCTACATTCTCAATCGAGTCGGAAAGTCGTCAGTTGCTGGTGAGAAGCCAAGGATCAAACATCTGTGTATTGTAAACTCAAAATGCTATTTTCATCTTCCAGCGCAGAAGAGACGCAAAATGGATCCAAAGGCGATGGTTGACTATCTTGTTGGAGATGACGGCGATGAACGTTATCGAATCTACATTCCTGGGAAAAGAGGTGTTGTCGTTTCGCGAGATGTTGTTTTTCTTGAGAAAGTGGGCAAATGTGATCAGAAAATTGTCTGGCCAATCAGGGAAGACGGAATCTCGGAAGAACAGATCTTGAAGAAGAGGAGAAGGTTATCGAAGTGCCTAGAATTGAAACGGACAATCCAGATGAGGATTCTAGCAACGATTCAGAATCAGAGGCGCAGCCTGACAACCAACCTGAGAGATCAAGGCAGTCGTCTAGGGAAAGAAAGCGTCCCAGTTGGCTAGAAGGCTACGTTACTTCCAACTTTGCAGAAGTGCTACTTGCGTATTACAGTCATGCTGATTTTGCTGGGTTTCCAGATACATTGCGTTCGACGAGTGGAGTGGTTATCAAGTTTGCGGATGCAGCTATTACTTGGATGAGTCATCGTCAAGAATAGGTTGCTGACTCCACATGCGAAGCAGAAATCGTTGCTGCTAACCTGGGTTCAAAAGAGACTATTTGGATTTCTCGGTTATTTAAGGAGTTAATAGGTCTGTCCACCCTACCAATACGTCACATAGACAATGAGTCAGAAAGAAGACTTTCTGAGAACCCTGAGTTTCACTTCCTCACCAAACATATTCAGCGGAAGTATTTATGCATTCGAGATCGGATCAAGAAGGGGATGCTGGCTGTTGAGTACATTGGTACGGAACATTAGCTTGCTGATATTCTGACGAAGCCCATGCCTCGCCCCAGACTTTACGTTCTGCGTGACTGTTTGGGTTCAGATTGATCTAATTTGGACTTCTCAAATAAGGGAAAGTGTTGAAGTAATATTATTTTTGTAGTTACGTGTGTGGCAACACTGCTTCTCTTTACCTGTGGTCTGATTTTGTTTTTACTTCTTCGCTCGTCATTGTGTATTGTCTTTCACGTTTTTCCTTTTTAAAATTTCTTCAAATTTCAACTCGATTTATTCGCTCTGCAACTAAAAAACTAGCAGTTTTGTGGATTCTCATGTTGCATAACTTTCTTGATTGTCCAGAAATTCGAGACAAACTTCACGCCGTTAGTTACCATGTTTAATATTTGGAAAGTATTATGGTTTTCTTTGTATCGATTCTATTACAAATGACATAGCAATATATTTAAACCCCATCCCTTTATAGACTTTATGGGGGTGAGACCGTACATTTTCATGATGACTTTATTCCATTATTAGCTCCAAAAGTACAATTTTTATTAAATTAGTTGACAGATAATAGTTTGGCACCACAATAAAAATATTTCAGAACTTAAATAACCAATCGACAATTTTCTCATACTACCTCACATGTTTTTTTACATAAATACCATTTCCCGCCCATTTCACTGTACAAAAATTGTCACATCCCATTTTCGATTTAAAAAATTATAATATCGACATTTGTCTTAGGGAAAAAAACCTTTATTCACAAATATTTTTCTAATACTCAAAACGTATTACTAACAGGTAGTAAAATAATTATTTTACCGCATGAAAAAGTAATCATTCTGAATCAAATCCGTCATATTTTGTGTCAGGATTCAAAAAAAATTGTATTTACTATGCTCGTATAACTTATTCAAGTCATTGCAACAGTGTGCTATAGTGCTAATATTTTTTTATATTTCTTGTGATTAGTATGATTTTTTTGTGATACGTTCATCATATTTATGAATAAGATGTATAATTCGAAGTATTTAATTACCATTGAATTTTATAAAGGCTTCAATATTTATAAAGAACGTGGACAAATATTAAATATTATGAATATCATCTCAAAATATGCGGAAGCAGCATGCTATTTATTTCTCCGCCCAAAAGCATACACTATTAAGTCGTTTCCAACACAACTAAACAGTATTCGTTGGGGATATGTTTACTACGAATAATTATTCAATATTGCGCATCAAAATTTTTTAAATTGTTTTTGCTATAAGTACGGGCATAAAATTTACGTAATTGTATTAATATGTAAAGACAGTACACGCAATTTCCAGACTCAAGATATTTAATATAGTACTCTTCCTTCTCAATATGTTCTGAAGATAAGAAAGTTCTTTGAAGAGTGAATGATTTTTTTAACATGCATCAGAGATCTATTTTATTCTCTTTCCATCTATAAAATTTATTTAAATTATTAATACTTAGAGAGTTTATTTCTTGGATGATCCCTGAATTATTTTACTATTTCGTTTCATGAACTACTTGTCATTGAATGTGTTCAACGAATGGCGTCATTTAGTATTTTTATGTCTTTTTCTACATCTATTTCCGGAAGTTTCTTATTAAAAAAAACAGACCTACACTTTTAGTAAACTGTGAATTTTCAACTCAGGCGCAGAATAAGTTTCTGGAACATGCACAATTTGCCAAAAAGTATTGGCTGAGGTCATCAACACATTGTCAAGACTGCATGGCCTGGGAAGAATTTATTACACAGCACACTAACTCATATGAATTTATCCTTAAATTATTAGTAATTTATAGTTATCTCCAAACATTTTTAAAAATCAAAGAGCCGTAAGCTCTGGGTCCTAGGATCGTAATTTTGGAGAAAAAGAATAAATATGAAAGCATAACATATTTTTAATGAACAAATATATCATTCCTAAACATTAATTTATTTTTAAGACATGTGATGGGACACTCCGAGATCGTGATGTCAGTTCATTAAAAAAATGATGAAAGGGTCATGTGCATTAAAACGAATGTTTCCCTGCAAGTTGGTGACCGTGAGAATAAGTGAAGGCTGTTGCACAACCTTGGCTTAGTTTTGCTTTCGTGCGGTGGTCATTCAGAGAAAGTTTCCTAGCAGTCTCATAATCGGAACTATAATGTAACTAGGATTATTGGACGAAAGAAGCACTTCATAAACATCGGGAAGTAGAAATAGTATGAAACAAAACATATCCTCTTCTATTCATGCCTGTGAGGATATTTGAGTAATCTGTTCAATGGAGTAATCTGTTCAAATTCCACTGTTTAAAATATGTATTTTTTCCCGTCATTCGATTTTAGTACTTGGATAATATCGAAAATTACCTTCAGTTGCTTCCAACAATACTTATTCTCTTCTTACAATAGACTCAGTGGTGATTCCAATAAAATAAGAGTTAATTATGTACGGAACACTTCCTTGAATTTGATTTTACCTGAGTTGAAAAAAAAAGTATATTTCCCTTGACTGACGTTCCAAAGAATATTCCATTTCTCAAGGGTATTTCCTAGGAATTTAAATGTTTCAACTGCATTGTTTTTCTGTTTCCTGAAAAATCACGTTAATTGGAAATTTCAGTTTGAAGGGACACTCCTTAATTCTGAACCAAGTAATCTCCAAATACATTAAGATGATATATAAAATCTAAATCGTTTGATTTAGATTTATATGAAAATTAAATATCATATTTCTGTATTTAAAAAATTAATGTTTAGTATTATTATAAAATGTTTTCATATTCTAGAGAAAGTCGAGGCAATTCTAAAAACATTTTCCTATTTTCTTTCTCATTAGACATGCCATGTACAATATTCATCCTAAGAGCATAGATTTATAACTCAAAGTTGTGCCCAAAAGCTTGATGAACAATATGTAGTATAAATAGCAGGACGTAAAATAAGTTTCACGGGCCGTCAGTTGGACTGCCATGGTTTAAATGAGCAATGCTCTATTTTATATTTTCACACGTCACTAACGAACGGATATTTACGCTTTTCGTGAAATCAAATTGCGGATAATTATTGATTGAGCATAGGGGTAGGTGGATAACCTTTTGTCAAATATGTATTGGTTCCTCTACAAAAATTGGGAAATATACGTCCAAAACAGCCTATCCAGTTATGATAAAAAATTAAACCTCTTTGCTAGCATGTTGATACCAATGAATTAGGTCATGGATCAGATTCAATGTGCATGTTACAGATAAGAATTTACTTACGACTTTTTCCTCACTCCTTTGTCATTTCATGTCCCATCCTATGGGTTTCAGTCGAAACCAATGTAACCTGCTTCATTGCTCAATAACCTCAGTTGTTTCGTGAACACACGGTGGATCTGTTGAAAACGTGAAGTGCTTGTTCATGGATCTCACTCCTTTGTATGTCGCAAATTTACCAATTTCCGCAGTCACCCTTGTAGGAAGCCACCGGGGAAGAGACCAGCTCAAAGTCTTGGATGACGCTGCATGAGATTCGCCAGTTTGATGATAAATTGATATGGGAAAATCGAATTATTACTATTCGATCATAAAACGTATGAAATATGTAAAAGGGAGCAAAATGTATATTGTTAACCCATAAGAGTGAAATATGAACATACGTATTTTTTAAAAATTGTCACGATGTAAATGCATCTACCTATTTAGGAAGTTCTGTAAAAATTCTTTTGGTCTCAAATCGAGTTTTTTGTTTCTACATGTATCACCTTGCAGAGCGCTGCATCACCTCCAAGAGACCTCGTTCACGCCAGAAATTCGGTCCAAGGCTATCCAGTCTTCCTGAAGTCACTTTGCTTGTACGTACATGGGAATTATTGAGGATAAAAAGTCGTAGACCTTGAATGTAAGACATCTGAAGGTTCTGAGGATTTTTTGTCTTCAATTATTTAAAAACTTTTTTCAATACTTTTGTAAGGTAAGAGGTTCAACTTGAACAACAGATCATACAAAAACCCGGTCTTTCATCAATTATACGTGTCTTATGAGAATAATAGAGGTACTGAACATTACAACGCCTGTGTTTTAGACTATGAATCGAGTTTCTGTTTAATAATGAGAAGCAGCTTCTAACCAAGAAGGAAAAGTTAAGCACTTGGGATTTTCTCATATTACGTAGATGAGTTGCAAGTTGGAGGCTATGAACTTACTGTGAATGGGTCTTCCCGGCTACTCGGTATAATTTATATATTATTCCTTACCGTTGGTTTTCCGTGGTTCCCAACAGTGCTCATTGAATCAATAGTTGCAGTATACTGAAAAGATATTTTAAGATAAATTAAAGATAAATTAAACAATATTAAAGAAGCACTAAAGGATGCTAAAATACCATTACGATACAAGTCACAAGTTCAAAAATAAAAATTGGGAAAATTAGAACTGCAACTATCCATTCAATGAGAGTGAATACCAGGACATTGTAAGCACACCCCACGACTTTACTTAAGGAGTATTTTAAAGGCGTACAGGCAAAAAACCTCACCACACATTTGTATATAAATAATAATTTTTGTAAATAAAGCGCCCTATTGAAATTGAAAAATACTTTATATATTAGTGTTAATGACGTTGGAATATTCTTGAGCTGAGAGTATTTATTTTACTAATTTTTTATGCTTTGAAATTTTGTATTTTGTGTTTCCAGCACTTTACTATAAATCTTTGACTTTATTTTTCCATACTTTTACTAGAACACAAACACTCTAAAATTATCGATATTGCTTCTTTGTTAGTGCTAATGATATTATCTCTCATAAAAGATTTATATCGATTTCTTGAGAAAAAGAGGTTTCTTTGGAAAGAATATAAATCATTCGATTGCTAATCATCGATAACATAGAGTTTACATCATGTTGAGAGATCATTTTAAAATTAAATATTATTATTTAAGTCAAAATATCACTAATTTCGTGTCATATATTATTCCAAGTATATCACCTAGAATATATTCTCAAAATTAAAAAGTGCATAAAGTTTCTTCTGTAAGTAGCTTTTAGTTTATAAAGTTTTATGAATTTCTTGAAATACAGTTACTACAAAAGTATTCCTAGTTGTTGTAAATTTTGCCCGTGTTGGAAGAATGACAATTACACCAATGCACAACAAATTTATTTCAACACATTTTTAATTAAATTCAATTTTTCCTTAAGAAAGAATGCATAGTCTCATATTCAGTGATGAATGATTTCACTATGGTACAATCTAAAAAAGGAGTAAAGCTTACAATACCATCTAGAAACGATCCTTTCATGTTTTGAGCTATCTCTTTTAAATGGCATTAGATACTTCTTAATTTTTTATTATTTTTAATGATATTGAAGATGACGTATAATAGGACTATTTGATAATACAGAAAATTGAAACCATGGTCAATGAAAAGTACTACTCATTGTACAACTACACTTCAAAACTACAAAATTACGCTTAAATAATTCTACAAAGTCGAATTAGTGATGGTTTTTTCTCATAGTTCAATCTGAAACAGTTCTCGTGTAATTCATGGATGGACGGTCTGACTCATTATGTGTAAATGCGTCGTAATAGATGGTTCCATGTATCACCAATCAGCTTCGCACCTATTTTATGTATGAGAGTAGTAGTTATGAAAGAAATGCAAAATTAGATACGACATACCATATAATAAATGAGAAGTACTATGACTTATCTCAAATTAACTTCGGGCTTTTTAATTTTTAAGAGAACTATGTTATTGACGAGCTTGGTGAAAAATATTATGCACGCCGACACCGCGTGCAAGTGTAGTAAATCGGTAAAACCGCGTTTTGGCTGCTACACAGTCGAAATACTGGTAATGTAATAAATGAAATGACACGCAGAAGATAAAAATACAAAAATTAAAACGTGGGTTTCGAAAATATACTTTAGAAACTGTATAAAGGAAAATAGATATCTAAATTTTCAATAACTTGATGATTCCTCAATCGTATAGAAGAGTTTATTTATCTGGCGTTAAATATATATTTGAAGTAAACAAGAATTAAAACTTCGTTTGAGACACATAATTAATGTTGATCAATCTTGATATATATGTTCATACGTACAACCTATTCATATTTTGTTTGTCGTTTATTGTTTTCACTATGTACAACTCCGGCACAAGCTTTTCTACGAACGCGGTTGATGGTATTGCATCTTAGTTCTTTTAGTGAATTTTGATTATCCGAATTTTTTAATATCCGAACCAACCCTGAGAACATTAAATCGAACAACAATCAACGTTGCACTGTAAAATGATGTGGAGAGTACGTCCAACAACATGATATCACAGCAAAGATAAATACATTTTTTTCTGTTGTTTTTTTTCAGATTGAAGCGTGAGCGCAATGTTACCTGACCCTGAATCCAGCCCTGAGGGCGTTCCTCGTGCTCCAGCACTACGAGAGCCCGGGATGAGCGCAGATCCCGTGGGATCCCCCGCGACAGTCACTTCACCCACACATATCCACATCACCAGTGTCACCCAACGAACACCCTGTGCGTGCCCTTGCTTACCCCACGGACCCCGCACGACCACGTCACCCAGCCGTGGAACGATCAAGTGCCCTGGCGGAGTCCACCCGAAAGAGGCGTTCACGGGGGAAGTAAGGCGATCGAGCCATTCCGAGTGTGGAAGTACATGCACGCTGGTAATCGAGAAGACCGTGGAAGCGACGGAGGAAAGGCGGAACGAAGGTACAAATGCGCGACACAGTGCTATAGTATGTGGAGGAAGCATCCATGGTGCTGTGGAAGAAATTGAAAGAACTCTTCCAGTGGAGGGCCATACAGAGCCTCTTATAGCGTTGCTCCGAGCCGAGAGACAAGAACCTATCATCACATCCTTTTTCCTACAGCTGCTCACGGATGGCGATGCGGTGCCAGGGGATAGCGGAGTGTCCTTGGACGACAAGTGAGTCATTTCCAGGTTCGATCATTCACACACCATATAATATACCCACTTTCAGGAGTGTTCGCCTATTTTTCCGCTCACAATCTATGAATTCTCTGAATCTTTTGTAAACTTTTTCCGGCGTAGTAAGTACAGTCAAATCCGGTTAAGACGTTTCCCGATAATACGATTTCCCGTTTCAACAGTACAGTTTGGTCGTCACCTTACCCGCATAAAGTTGTACAATTTGTCCGATATATAAAGTTTTCCTTTGAATGTACCTAACTAATATTTTTAGACACATTAGTTACGCCTAGTTGAGTTGAGGATGAAAATTGAACAAAGGTCTTATTTATTTCCTTAACGTTTTTTGTGGAAGCACATTTTCATTGTTCCTAGTTTTCTCTATTGAATTTAAATGCGATTTATTTCAAATGTTTGTTTTTCTATCAGCATATAAAATTCAGGATATCCTCAGATTTATTTGAAATTCAAAAGATTAACATTAAATCTCTTCCGTATGGATCATTGTAAAAGAAAAACGTTATCTTTATCAGAGAAGTTAAAAATCATTCAAGTATGATAGCCGCAGATCATCGGACCAGTCGCTGAATATTTCACCAACGACCGGTCGCGGATATTCCGAGTATTCCATTAAATTAACAACTTCACTTATGTAACGTAAACCCGCTTATATCTTTATCCCGCTTATAACCTATTTTTTAAGCTCGGTCCCTTGAAAGACATCTTAATCGAGATTTACTGCATATTTATTTTACTGAATTTTTGTTCAACATTAACCATTAAACAATTATTTACAGCTAGATTTACTATATTGAGTGATAGTCCCAACACAACAAAATTTTAAAAAATGGGAAATATCTCATCTGATTTTCATTACTTAGTTGTTTTTAGCATTATGATCTTCATTAATCTTAAAGAGTGTGGTATAAAAAGTAGAGATCATGACCATTGTCTTTTCATTACTTATAAAATACATTTATATTAATGCATTGTAATCCTAATACGCTGTAAACTTGCTCATTGAAGGTGCTCTACCAACACAAGTTATCTTGACAGACATTTTGCTCATATATATTTGCTTGTGGACATGCAGGCCACTTAAAATGGTTGGTTTTGACAGAGACATTTCGCAGGGAAGTATATTATCGAGATACTCATGAACCATACTTGAATAATGTGTTGGCGCCTCATCTTGTTGAATATAAAGGTGGTTGTTGTAACTGTGAAACTACTTGTTTCAACAGAATTTTGAAATCCCCGTCCGTGACTTCTATCTACATTAGTTGACATCAGTCTTAAAAGAACAATCTTAGTTATCCTAATAAAATCTTAGGATACCAATCCAATCAGAGACAACAAGTTGGTGTAGTTGACGTTCAAATTTAAAACGTCAATATACCTGTCATTGCAATTATGTGTGTTAATATGACTGGATAGTTTAAAAAAATCGATCCTCCCAGTGTTATCGAAAAATATAGGATCCTCTATTCCTTTCATATAGTATAATATTTTTCTGAGAAAATGACGAGCATAAAATTTTTCCAAAGCATGTTGGATGATTTTCTTCACTTTCAATTTAATTATAGATGTATGAGTTAGTATTCCTTCCTTTAAAATATTGCTACCTATATTCCATGGTTTTCATTACAAACTAGTTTCATTTGTCGTATTTCGTAACATACCAAGGTCGATACTAACTCTTACTGGCAATTAAGTAGTCCGTTCCGGACAATAAAGTTTAAAGTGCATAAGTCATTCAAAGAATCACGAAGTTACATCAAGTTGTCCTCCAATCCTGTAATGTGATAGCGAATATTTATTTCGTATGTGACATAAATGTTTCATTTCATTCCAATTTTTTCAATGCGGCATGAATATTTATGGAAATAAAATAGAAATAATTATTAAAAATAAATTATTGGAAAGAGAATATAATACAATAAACATGGGCAAATCCACTGAAGGGACCTGGTCTGTATGGACTGTTCTGAATACTTTTATCAAAATTACATGTCTAATACATTGGATACTATGTCACAATTAAATACTCAAAATTTCAACTCTCTAGATGCGATCTGCGGTTTTTCATAATCACTTCGCCTTTCATATTTTTTTCCCTAAACATTTCACGAGATTCTTTTCTTCACCTCTGAAACGCGAATTTTTATTTTAAAATGTTTCCTAATACATTTTTTTCGTTGGAAATTGTGTGAGGAACTAACTCCTAAAACGTACATAAATCTTATAACTCATTGACTCATATGAGCTTATAAAAAAAATTAAAAAATTAAAAAAAAATATTCAGATAAAATTGAAATTTTTGAACTTAGCCACCCAAAACATGTATTTCCCTTTGTTTCTCTTCGGCTTAGAAATATACTTTTTCTATAAACTTATAACATAAAATATTAACAAAAAAATGTTTTTAATTGTTTATTGTATCAAAAATAAATTTACAATTTATTTTATAAGGAATACTTAATAAATAATATAACATGGATTGATACATTTCAGGTCATCTGTACAAAAATATGACAAAGAGAAAAAAAGTTTTGTTTATTTAACCCAATATTATTTTATGGCAGCGAAACAGAATTGCGTAATTAAGGACTGTGTTTGATTTTGAGGCCAGAATGGGCGGATATGGAGAAGATCCGTTTGGGGCAAGAATTTGCGCAGAAATACTTCTTCGGCCTCGTTTTCTCGGAGATGCTCTCGCTCTTCCTGCTCTTCTCATCCTCTGGCTCTCTGCAACCTCTCATCTTCTCAGGAAACTCTGACACGCCGTTCAAGGTGAGTACTTCGGCAAAGATGGTGGAATCAGGAATTCTCGCTCAATTATAGTTTCTCCGACATGCCTTCTTTATTATTGCATGTAGAGTGATCAATGTGGACGAAAATAGGGGCGGCTCCAGGAAAATTTTTCACTAGTGTGTGTGTGTGTAATAATACCATTCCATTGTCTTCCAAGTCGTTTTCGTTCTGTTCAGTGTCAAAATGTGTTCGACGATTAATGAAGAATACCTTTTTTAATGGTATATCAGCGCACAGAACAGTAAAGAAATTATTAATAACCAAACCAGGGGATACGATGAAACTTGTATCAAAATAATTAGTACCTATATTGAAGAAAGAGCAATAAAACGAACGTTGATACACATGCAAATTTAAAGTAACATTTCAACAAAATGAAAAAGAATTATATTATAGTAAAGGAGAGGGTTGAGCAGTATCTTAATCGTAAGAAATTAGATTCTCTAATTAATTACAAACCATATTATATTACAGTATTTAAATAATAAGTATTCAATGTTATTTGTAACTTAACTTTCATTACATAAAATCAGTAATTTGTATTTAGGTGTAATTATTATTTAAAGTAATATTATATTTTACGTTACGATAATTTACCATATGAAGAACTTTGAATTCTTAAAGAGTAACATTACCTCAATAAAGATGTCCAAGCTTTGTGGATGTTGAAGCGTGGCTTTCACTTAACAAGTCGAGACCTGGGGCTAATAATTTCACATATTCAAATGATTTGTAGTTTCAGAGATATTACTGTATATTATATATTCTGACTGTTGTTTTTATAATGGAACTTGGTAATTTTTCGCCGCTTCGTAGAAGTTGAAGAAAATATAAATAAAAATGTGAATTCAATTCATTGATTTTGAATGGACAACAGCGTCGCAGCAGCACCGCGAATTTTTTTAACATTTCCGAACATAGCAAAGGGGAAGTGAATGACCTTTCGTTGTACTGAGGTGTATTCTCTTGGCTTCTTGAGGAAAGAACACAATTCAATATTACTTCATGAATCTTTCGAAACTATAAAGTTTTTAAATAGTTTGGAAATTCTAAATTGATATTTTCAATGATACTATAATTTTTTTCTGTTTGATAACCTAAAATATATTTGACATTCTAATAGAGAAAGCTAGTGATGTTCACCTAATCGTATATTTTAAAAGTAGAGAACACTTTCGTTATATTAATGAAGGCTGTGTCTGATTTAAAAAGATTAAGCAGCGGAATGAAAAGAAAAAAGGAATCAAGAAAATATTCAATTAATAAAAACTCAGACTACTGTCGACATGTAAGTTTATGATGTAATGTAAAACAATGTTTTACACATTAACATAATAATTGGTATTATAAACGTAATAATTATTATTTGTAACAGCACATTTGTGGACCCAGTATTTGAGATTGAATCTCTAACGAAGATAATGAAGTCTACTCTAATAGATATCAAGTTCCAAAGTTGATGTGAAGATCCATGTATTCAATTCATGAAAATTCCGTAGTTTTAAGCCAATTAATGGGTGCAGAGCCTCGGGTATAATATTTCCTGTTCAGTTTGTTTTAAATATTTCTCTTCATTGTCATGAATTTATTCCATACGTATGCTATATTGTTGTATGGAAAAACAACAAGTTGTGTGGGGAAACCAAAATTAAATATTTTAATTGTTTTGAATGTTATTGGTGAAAAGAATTATTACGATCAAAATGCATTAATAATGAAAACAGGCTTTCCTCATATTAATTAGAAGTTGATGAACTTAGAAAAAGGGAGAAATTCTAAATGACGAAAGGAAAAAAATATTTTGTTTTTACAATGAGAGAGCAATTTATGATTTGGTATGTTTACGAAAGAAGCTGCTTCATAGCACCAGAAATCATTCGTAAATTCATTTAAGTTTTCTGGATAAGTGAAACGAAAGCAAGTATCTGTACCGAATGCGATCGTTGAAGAGATTATGGCGATCATGATTTTATAGGTACTTAATTAATGAAACCAGGCACGTGGGCCGAAGGAGCTGGAAACAAACACCAATTTTTATTTCAAGAAATCCGTGCAATGATTGCTAAGATTCCTATGCCATTTCTTTGTTCAGACGCAACCGTCTTGAAAGTATTACAACAGACGCTAATGCAGAAGAGAGATCGGACTATAAATAAAAAAAACGTTACAATATTAGAGAAATAGACATATTATCCATGTCAAATGTTTGTGAAGAAATCCTGCCTTCACCATGGCTATTTCTTCCATGTTTAATTAATGTTTGCTTCAGTATCGTAATATCCCATAATTATCACCGGAAATGATTATGATATATGATAACATTTAGCTTCTAGTAATAAGAGATTCTTTCCCCTAATTGTCGAGTAAGAGCTCTGCTTTCAGACATAGTTAGGGGAATTACATACCCCAAGTATATATATCTGAAGAAAGAGAAAGGCAACATAAGTTCCTTTTTCATCTTGTGTACCTTTCAAAATTTGTATAATACATTTTACATAGTTTTATTTTTGTGTTAGTAACTCTTCATTTATTTATTATGATTTTGTATATAACAGAATTACACATTTACTGTTTCCATTCTGGAGGAAAACAATATTACAGTAAATATTGAGTATTTATAATAACAATACATAAATAAGAAAAAAAGCCCTAGACTGAACTACTTGAACCCATCATTTGTACTCATTCATGCTGCTTTCAAATTCTATCCATACTAATTTTACTGAAGCATTCTATGGGGGTGAAATGCAACTAAAATAGAGAAAATTCTGACTCGTTAGTCATACAAAACATTGGAGATAACTTTTTATAAAAAAGATATACAAATTTGGTAAAACACAATTAAAATTGTAAGAAAATACTCAACCAAAATTTGCAGGGCAGACATAATGATATTGAATAGAAAACTTTGATATCTACTATACTCAAATAATTAATAGTGGTGAGTGTAATCATTTTATTGAAGTTAATTATGAGAGAAAAATGGCGTTCTGTGGTAAGCAATGAAAAGAAAGTCTGGTCGACGTTACATGAACGAAATTTTTCCAAAAAGTTAGTTGAATCTACAAGAATATATTCCATATATAACGTATTAAGCTCGTCTAAATATGTCTAAGCTCGTCGAACAGTGAAGGATACAACTTCCGTTTACTAATAACCCCATATACAGTCACATTTGAGCTGTAATACCGAAAAATCATTTCCCGTATCTATCGTATCCCTGAATGAATCGAATTTTCTTCCCAATCCCTTTGAAGTTAAAATTCATGTACCTTTGAGTTTTGAGCATACTGCGCTACCTAGTAGCGTTTTACTGTACTAAGAGCAATCTGATTGCACTTTCCAGGCCTTCAAGCGCTATCTGTCCACGGTTACTCGCGTCGCATCGTGGTACACTGGTGATCTGTGGGCTGACGGAGAGGCACGCCAACACCTGCGCAACGTTCGCCGCTTGCACGACATCTATCGGCGACGCCTCAATCGTCTACGAGGCGCGCCATCTGGAGAAGTGCAGAGTGTTACACAGTTGCATACACCGATGTGGACAGAGGGAGCAGCCGATGCAATACGAGCAGACTTCGAACTAGCAGCAGCAACATGCCCTTTTGTGGAGTATGATCTAAATGAAGTCCCGTTTGTTTTAGCGAATCACCTTTTAATTTCTCTTTCTTCTTATATCCTATCCTGTAGTCTCATTGTCAAAATCATTTCATTACTGAACCCAAAATGTTTTCGAAATAATTGAATTTGGACTAAAGAATATGATTTTTATCATTACGTGAAAAACCATATAATCACACCCACATTACATCTCAACTTCTTGTTCACTTTGTGAATTACTTCTGAATCAAATCAAATCTCGAGTAACTCAAATAAAACAATTAATCTAAAAGAATATCCAATAAGAACAAAACAGGATGGTTTCATGAACATACAACGATGTTTGGAAAATTATTCCAGTTTTGCCATACGATGAATATATTAATAAATTTTGGAATAGAAATCAAGGAAATATTTCACGAGAAAATAATTTCCATATTTGCAAAATATTATAAAAAGGAAAAGCTAAAATCCTGATATTTAAACCGTCCCTGTCATTAATTCTGAGTTTAATATCTGATAATAATAATTTAAAAAATACATATCTGTACTCTAGTTTTCATATACACCACCAAACTACATTTGCGATTATTGAGTTGTACATGAATACTTCTTAAGTATGGAGAAATGTTTTAATATTGTAAATACTGTGATTGGGAGCATGAACAGTAAAAACTTCCTTTTATTTCAAACGAAAACTATTACAAAAGTCTATCCCCTTGCTTAAGTGCGATAGAGAAATATAATATATTAAATAATTAGAAAGTTCACATAAAGTAAGCTCCTCAGTTTCAGACCACTTTTTTTAATACTCGCCTTGGAGTTTTTGTCACATAATTAAAAGCAGTATCATGAGCGGCAACATTACATTTTGAAGAGAGTGTTATAACGTTATTACATTCAATGTATGTTATTAATATAAAATGTCATATATTTAAAACAATTTGTTCATAGATCTAGTCGTGAAGTAGAAATGGATTTGTTTGATTAGCTTACAACTTGGGAGAGTGGAATGGATCAACCAAATGGAGATGAGCATCACGCAGATGGGCTTCATTGGACTGGCAGCCACGTATCCGGAGCGTTTCGGTGCCGGAGGAGCCTCTGACGAAGAACTGGAGGGATTCGTGCATCTGTGGCGCGTGCTGGGATACTTGCTGGGTGTGGAGGACAGGTTCAACTTTTGCTCGGCGGTTGGTTTCCTCGAGTTCATTTTTATTAGAATAGAACAACTTTGACGAATCCCCTATTCATTCTCTCATCTCAAAACGGTTTTGATGGATTATTAATTATTAATTTCGAATAATTGTACGCTTGAGTTACTGTGACTTAATTTTGTTTATCTAAAAATTTACAACAACGTTGCTTAAAAATATCATTGTATAACAAGAATGTAGTTATTAGTAATATTTTAATTGTATGTGTTCACTTTTACTTGGGTAAACAACATTGGTTGTAAACATGATACAAAAATATAAAGTTTCTCTCAACTTATTTTTAAATATGTTTTAAATAAATTTAACCTAAGTGCTATTTAATTGATATGAAATTGAAAATATTTTTTTCAATTGAAATGAAAAAAGGGATTTATATTTTATCCTCAGGGTTTGGACGGTGTGAGGCAACGCACCCGATTTCTGCTGACCAAAGTGTTCCCTAATAACTTGTCTCGCGTTGGATCCGAGTGGGAGCATATGACGCGGTGTGTATTGGCTGGAATTAACCATTACATTCAAGGAATTTCGTATGACGTAAGTGTTTTGTTAGAAATATAATAGTACATGGGTATTATAGTTCTTAAACTGGCTATAGTGTAGAGTAAAAATAAAATTGACACACGTTATTTATTTGTAATTATAAAAAAATCGTAACCAATATTTTTCCAGACATGTCAAAATGTTGACAAAAGTTACTATTTATGAGTTAGTCCACTTACGATATGCAATGATTCAAGTAAATGTAGATAGAGAAAATTCAATGTGGCTGTCCAGGAAAAAAAATATAATGCCAACTTCAACGAAATGAACCTCAAAATCGAAAGGAAACTGCCATACCGGGAACCATTCTCCAATTTTATAATCTGATTTTTCGTAACGTTAGTGCCACGCAACCTTCGTGTCCAAATCAGTTGTATTGGAAGAGCTATATGTGCGCTAAGATGTCACAAAAGAATGTGAGTTACAAATTAAAGTTAAAACTTCTTCAAAATTGTTGGAAACATAACTCAAACTACATAATGAACAGCATGGCTGCGAGATAGATGCATCGCAATAATTTTCAATAGGTAAAGTACCTATGCTGTGTAATACCTGAATAGTTCATTGGTACTACTATACACCCAGAAAGTGATAAAAAAAACTCCTTGCTTTCCCATCAAGTTTGTGTTCGTTAAGGTGACCTATGGCTTCCCAATTTTACATGAATTTGTAAATATAAATAAGATCTATGAAGATTCCTTTATGTTTCTTCGTTGTCCAACAGGTGTCATTGATGTACCTGCTGGAGACAGTGGGACTGGACGCTCCACACGTGCGCAACCAAATGTCTGCGCATGGGCATTGCCTCTACCGCATCGTCAGCTTCATACTGTGCTGGGTGATGCGCGTGCCTCCGCTGCGCGCGTTTCTCAATTGGAGTGTACGCCGCAACATCAAACGCGCGCAGAACGCGTCCCCAGAATGGTTACGCGAACGCGAACAGAAAGTCTACGACTACGAACTGGCCGGCAGGTCATCATCCGCCGCGCATTAGACACGCAGTTGTTCCTCACCGTTGGAGGAAAAGGAAAAGAGCCGTATCTAGGAAAGAACATTCGCGCATGAAAATAATTCAAAGAAGAAAGTTGAATGCTTCATGATGCAGTTTAGTAATGAAACTTCATCAGCGTATAAAAGCAAACAAATGACTGGATGAAGAAAGTCCCCATGATTCTCTTTTTGAGTTAGTGCAATATATTTGAGGTCAATATTTTTTTCCTTCTCGCTTCACGTTCATTCATCGCGACTATTGATTTGAGAGAAATTGTACTACTTTTAATGATTTTAGAATACACTTCTTCATTAATTTTTTTATTTTTTGGCTCCTCCTATCGTTTTATGAACAACTCACCCAAAGAAACCGAGGAATCCTCTTAGAAATATGACACAAAATGTAACCATTTTGTTCATTATATATTTAATTCAAAATTACTTTATATGCTTTAAATGTAGACCCACAAAAGTTCATCAATAAGACTTACGAAAATGGAAGAGGCTATGTAATAAATCATACTCTAGTTCAAGTTTATCAGTGGACGAGGTTGATTCCTTAAAATATGGAAAGTAAACTTCTCCAGAACAAATGTACATTAAGAATACTGAGAAAATACGTCTATGTAAATATTGACCATTTAATACAATTGTACAAAAGAGACTTATTATATTTATATTAAACAGTATAACTGATAAATGAAATGTTAAAATAAAATTATATATTTAATAATGTTACCTGATTAGTGCATTTTAAGGTTTCCTAATATACTTTGTGATAGTGACAGTGTTATAAACAGACTTGATTGTATAATACGAAAATAGCAAATAGCAATTCTTTCAGCTTTTTTTAAAAAAAGAAACATGACATTCCTATACGGTGAAAAATCTTTGTAAACATAATTAAAGATTGAGGGTTTTTGAAGGATAGGTATGTATATATAGAAATATGTATTGTGTACTGTACAGAAAATAAAATATGTTTTGTAACCTGATGTAATTATATGATACGTATACGTGGTGCAGAGCCGTATTAAGATTACATTGCAAGATGTCTGTGTCATCTTTTATTTTGAGTTTATCATAGGGTTCCTTTAATTTATCATGAAATATAATATATTTATATTAATTGAATTTGAAACTGCAAGGGATGGTAATTTTACAGGCAGTAGTGACTGCTCTGTAATGCACTTGCTGAACCTATGCGATTAAATCGCACGGAAAATTGAATGTAACTTACATTCTACATGATAATAGGAACGTTCACTTTTATTAAGCAAGACAATTTTATTGAAGTGAATAACACTGCAGATAATACTTTCCTATCTGCTAGTTATGAATAGAATGATTTTTTTTAAATTGAGGCTTTAGGATTCGCCATTATCTAGGTCATTACAGCCCTTTATAGGATATGATATACAATACAATAGTATGTGATAATACACAATGGAACATTTGATCAATCACGAACAATTTTTTAAGTAGAATCCTTTTCAAATAAATAAGCCGAGTAGCTTATTTTTTATGTAATTTTTAAATGCTGTTACCTTTGAGTACTAAACGATATGTTAATGATTCTCTATTATTTCATCTTACACTTTTCCCTTTCAAAGTAGGATATTACATTGTAGTGTGATTTATTGCGTATTAATGTACAGTAGAAACTCTCTTAACCGTTCTTGGATCAGCCGGTCCTCAGATTAAGATTTCTATCTCGTGGAACAGTTTCTTTCAGTGTTTCATATTTGGCAGGAAGTGACTCAAATATTCATTGTTTGACGGACCTTTCCTGGAAAGTTTTCGGAAAGTAAAAAAGTGGGGACGCGACGATAGGTGAGCAAATGTGTTTGTGTTATGTCGGTTAGAACGGTGGAGGGGGAGGCAGTTTGATTCCCCTCCTGCTTCCGAGTTTATTTTTGTATGAATAAATTGCACACGTGTCTATTACTCTATGAATCAATTTTTTCGTGTTCGTTTATAAATGTAAATACAGTACAATAAAAAGAGTTGCAATGATGTATCATTTACTTGTTTATTCGCGATAACTTGATGAAATAGTAGGTTCTTACTGAACGAAAATCGATTTTTCACGGAAATCTCCGATTAACCAGCCAAACCTGTTACCGTGAGGGTTTCGATCCCGACCAGACCGGTTAAGAGGGGTCGTTCTGTATATGATTATTAATTTCATGTTGCGAGGTTCAGGCTGCGAGTATCGCTCTTCTTCAAGCTGCAAGTTCGAAGAACGGGATTTAGATAAAAGAATAGGCGAGATAGGATGAGTTACCGAGAAAGGAAAGTCACTTGAAAATTGGCACGAAACCCCAACTGAATGTCACGCCCAATTCAGCCACGCGGAGTACTTAAATTCTGAAGCTCCGACGTGGGAAAGGAGACACTACTATCGCGTCACCGCTGTATCCAAATTTCGGAAGAAAAATAATCCATATTTCGAATTTTAGGGTAAATACGTGCCTAAAATTAGCATCATCAAGGTTGTCCAACATATTGAAATCAGTACTCGAATTCAAGGTTCCCTAATGCCTACTTAAGTGTCCTAAATCTGATCTTAAGGCTCGGTATTTTCTTTTAAAATAAGATGGAGCTAGCAACAGCAGAAAAACAAACAAAGAACAAAATCTATGAAATTCATAAAATAGACATGGCCATTACCAAAATTAGATACTTTTCAATATTGTGACATAATTTTTACTGGCCGAAAAATAAAAAAGAACTGGATTTTACGCGCTCCGCGTAAGAATCACGGAGCACCAAAACCCCGAAAATATAAATAAAATATTAGATTTGACTTCGCCTGAATTAAAGGCTCTACATGAAGATATTCAACATTCTCACTTAATATTTAATACTACTACAATTGACGTCCATTATATAATCAAAATAAATAATTAATTAAAGGTTTACGACCGTATGAATGACGAATACGATATATTTTGTGACGCGTACAGAACGTTTCGGTTTTATGTTGAAATCGTCAAGTGTTACGAATTACAAGAAACATAACAGAACAATTGATCCTGACATTTCTGATATAAACAAAAAATATCTTAACTAAAAAGCAGAAACTGCACAAGCGTGTAAGTATTTTATTATTACCAAATATCTTTTCTGTGCCAGTGCGTAAATTCAAACCCTCGTCTGTATTTTTTATACATATAATTTCTGATATGCTACGTTTCTAATAATTTACTTCTTTTTCCAATACGAATGAATATCACCTACTCGTAATAGATTGCTAAAGTCTGAAAATACGAATTTGATTTAACATTTAAAAATAAAAGAAATAATTCGATGTAGAAAGGGAAAGATAAGAAAGGTCATATGAATACTAACTATGAAGTATACAAAATAAAAAGCCAATATTGTATTTGTAGCTAAATAGGTGAAACAAAGAGGGTTTAAAGCAAGAATACAGGAGAAAAAACGAAATTTAAAATCAGTTGAGCAAAGTGCAGTATCTCATTTTGTTATAATAATGATCACTTGATGTATTCGAATAACGCATTAATATTGAACAAAGAAGTTAATTAGTATAAACGTAGCATACCAGAAATTATACATTACCAGTTAATCGATTCAAGAATCTTATCGACTCCTTCAACCATATTACTACGATAAACGACCCCACTCGCCTCTCCGGCTCATCTCAAACATTGCTAGATCAAATTATAGTCAACAATGGAATCTCGTATCTCCCTGAAGTGTTTATCGCCGGATACAGTGA
>NNCF01128368.1:77473-103752 GCA_002313205.1 Laupala kohalensis
CTTTATACGAAACAGTCTTGTTCACGAACACAATACTCGAAATAGGAATAATATTCATCGCCCTAGAGTGTCAACCACTCTTTGCCAAAAAGGACCGCATCATTTGGGAATCGTTCTATATAATTCCCTGCCCAAGAATATAAAAGATATTATGAAATTGAATNTCCCTGCCCAAGAATATAAAAGACATTATGAAATTGACTATCTTCAAATCCGCGGTTAAAAACTACCTTCTGCACCAGTGCTTCTACACTGTAAAAGAATTTATTGATTTTAGTAAAAGTTTAATTCGTCTTGTACTTTATCGCGCCATTGCTGTAGCACTTTTTAAATAACTTATAACAATTTCAAAAACTATTTTCTTGCATGGTTGTGNTGTCTAGGGGCGTGTTTATTGTAACAATAAATCGTGAATTTAGAGTGTTTTCAACTCTTATGATTTTTAAACACTATACTCAGAATAATCTATAGTTAGATAATAACTTGTACATGTAAATTTACAAATATATTTGCGTTAAATTACAAACATATTGACATTATATATAAGTATTATAACTCGCAGCTAACTTTTTATCTTATCTAGGAACTTTTGCTTAAATTTTTGAATCCGCCTCTGCCTTAGGGCCCTTTATCGGAATTGATGGGATGGTCCCTTGATTGCTTCCGGAGAGTAAATTAGTTTATCCACGTGGTCATACTGTTTTTTGACAATAAATTTATTATTATAAGTTTATTAAAATTTATTATTATAAAAAAACTAGCTGACCCGACAGACGTTGTCCTGTCCAAATTTCAAAAGATTTGTTTGTGATCATTTTGTTAATTTGTGAAAACCTTGTTTAAATGTATAAACAAAGTATAACAGTTCAACTGTGAAACTGAAAAAAAAACAAGAATGAATACGTTATTCTTATCGTCTGTTGTGATCGAAAGGGCATACAAAAATGATTGTTTATGCAGTTTTTTCCGAATTTTTTGACTTTCCTTTGTACTTGTGATTTTTTTGCTGAAAACTTTTCCAGGACCAAAACGAACAAAAAAAAAGAATTACCCATATCCATCATTTAAATCGTAAGTGATGATATTGAGTTCATACAAAAATTCCATAGAAAAAAACACTTTCAGTCTTCCCGAATTTTTCAATTTTCCAGGCAACTTTTCCAAATTTTCTTTCCCTGAAACCCTTATTCTGACTATTATGAATATTAAAACAATTAGTCAAATTGGTCTTGCCGTTCTCAAGTGATGCGCAACGAACAGCAAATAATTTTTATTTATAGATACATAAAAATGTGGTGGGGAAAATTAAATTGCAATATTTTCTTCCGCATGAGAATTTATACATCATGTCAATCACGGAATGCGCCCAAAACTTCAAATTTATTAAAATGAAATCAAAATCTATCTTGTAGTACCTACGAGTTTACATCATCCATCATATAAAGTGTGAAATTATGTAAAATGGAAATACTTGAAAATACTCAGACAATTATTTTCTTTCGAACTACCAAGGTTTAACTTACCATGCCTGAAAAATTTAGAGGAAAGTATTTACGTGTGTTTTTAACGAAAACTTGGAAGTACAATTGATTTTCAAACATACTGCTTAATATTTTACGAAAGTAATATTTTATTCATAGAATTCATACCAGAGCCATAAATCATGTCTTACAAGCAATTATTTTAATATCATTAATAAAGGGAAAGTGGAAATTAATCGTAACACATGACCAATCCGTCAGAGAAAATGACGTTCGTGCTTCGTGAGTGCAAACGAGTTAATAATCTGTAATGTCATTTATACGCTGGAAATTTGAGGGAAATACACATCGAGGACAATAAGGGCACGTGAACTTTACTATCGAGAAAATTCTTTTATTATGTTCATGAGGCATTATTATATTTGTGACTTCCAGTAATAACCAGGTAACTGTACTTTTTCAAAATGCGAGATAATCTGTGAAAAATATTTTATTTTTGCTGTTTCATTTGCATAAATCTAAACGATTAAAAAAATTTACATTCTTTCTAATCACGTAGTGAAAATTTACGTACAAATTCTTAAATAAAACAATAATAACCAGTTAAATATAAGTTTAATCGGTAACTCCATTACAAAGGTTCTAACAAATCAAGTATTTTACATATACGATTACTAACTTAAGTATTTACATAAATAGGAAAAAATAATCCAAACTCGTGGAATTTAAGGTAATCAGATAAATATTTTTCTTCATTTTTGATGGACAAAAACTTTTTAAAGTTTATCATGTAAAAACAGTTTTTTATTTTAGTTATGAAGTATTGTAATGGTACTTTATATGCTAAGATGATAAACTTTGAACAACCGTAACTCGAAAAAACAACAGATAATACACTTTCTTGCATTAAATCTTAAACGAATAAATAATGTTCCAGATGTTTTATATTTCACGTATATCATCGCGAAACCAACTGTCGCCTATTAAAAGAAGGGCATTTATTTTACTCTCCAACATGTATTTTGGATGCTGTAACATTTAGCCATATTGTTCCCCTTCAATGTTGCTCACTCATACAATTCACGATATATGAATTAAAAGTAAATTTTAAGTTGAAACGTGTTAATCTGTATGAAGGGTTCTAAATTATTTAATAACGATTTCAAGGTGAACCATGAATGTTCCGAAGAGGATGCAGGGTTTGTGGCCGTTGCTCATGTTAGCACGTATTCTCGGTCTGGCACCTTACGTCTTTCGTCCTCGTACGCTAAGCTTCGTACGCAGTGCATTCTATTTACCTACAAGTGCCTTCGCAATAGCTGCCACCATCTCCCTTATTTGCATCACGTTTCAGGTGACCAATCAACAGTATACATTATGTAATCAGTGTGATAGTGATCGATTTCATTAGAAATTACATAGGAATTTATTTCAAATCCGTCCCATCAGTGACTCTAAGCATAAGTGTCCGTACAACTTTCCAATGCTTTTATAATGAAATACCAAATATTAGCCTTGTGAAGTCCGAATTTTTTTTGACACGTTTATAGATATTGATCTTTTTATACGAACTAGTTCAAATCGGCTATCTCGTAAACGTATAGTGGGATTTGACATAGATTTGATATATAAGAATTTTTAATATCCGAAATCGAATGCCATAAGTGTAAATCATTTGAAAATTCGTTTTGCATATTATTTTCGTTGAACCGTTCTCACTTTGCACTTGGGATTTTGACTGTCCCCTTGAATAGTAACTCAAAGTAAAAAAAACAAAACAAATATAACAATATTTGTCTTTTATTATATAAAATTCATAAAATTATCAAATTAAATTAACCCTTCAAAATAGTTACGAAAAAATGTCTATAAATACATTTATTAATTTACCTATAATTATTTTATAATAAAGAAATCCGAGCATAGCTCAGTCCCCTATATTAATAATTTATTCTCTCAATTTTTAAAATGGGACATTTAAAAACTATCTTACGTCGCACATACTACCTTTCTTTATACTCCTCGCGGCAAAAGAATACCTAAACAAAGCCGGCTATATCCGGTGGAGAAGCTAACTTCAAGCAACCTTTAGGCTCCTCCCTTATCGCAATTCTTTCGCCGCGTGTGTAAATTAACGCCTCCGTGTATTATCTGTTGTGATACTCTGAATTTTGTGCCTACAGGAAGGAAAGGGCTGGGGTGACGATAGCCCATCGATTGTAGCGCGAGTGCTTGGAATTATAGTAGGTGCGTGTGTGGTGTCGTTGCCAATACTGGCGGTGGGGGAGAGTTCTCGTGCAGTGAGCGCGTATCGCAGCACCAGGTTACTGCGGTTGCTCGTGGCAGCGGATCGCCGTCTGCACATGCTCTGTGAACAGTTGCCGAAACCACCTCTACTGCTACGTACTAAGGCAGTCGGTGCATTAACAATTGCTGATGTCATCTGCGTGTCAGGTACAATGTAACACGTCCTCTTTTTTACTGTAAAATTATACAGTACGCAAGTATAGTAATTTATCGTAAAAGTAATTCGAGATCTCTTCGGATCTTTACGAATCGATTCAGGAGAGTGTTTTCAAATTTATGTGGTGTTCAATATCGCATGTGTGTATGATGAGAATACACGATAACTTACGAACAAATTAATGCATCGAAACCAAACTTGAAAATTAACTTTGAATATATTAGGAATAGAAGGTTATTTATGAGCGCGCCCAGATCCATCGGTCCAACTGTACCGCTGTACATCCTGAGAGAGGAGGGGGGAAGGACAAGCTGCTGTGTATAGGTTCTCCAGAAACAAGTACCTCCATGTACCTCTTGGCTGTCTCCATTTGAATACGTTGCGTACTCCAGCAGTTAGTCAGTGCTGTTATTCATATGCCTTTATTACCGATTTGGCCAAGAAATTAAAATATAGTTGAAAACCTACAAATCGAGCAAAACTTTGTCAGACCTCCTCCTAAAAAAGTGTGAAAATACACAACGAATTTGACCAAAACTATAAGAAATAAATTAATATACACTAGCAAAAAATAAACATTTTGTTGCTTAGAGGGAATCATGGAAAAATTTAATTTTGCCTTCAGCAAATTTGTTATTCAGATGACGGGAACCAGCTTTCCTGTGTGCATTCTTAGAGTGAGAGGTTTTCTTATTATATAACATTTTATTTAAAGTATTACGATTACATTTCAGGAACTCAATGAATGTTATTTTCATGCATTCCCTTCATATTAACTGCATTAAAGCAATGTTATTACAAATGTATTGATTTCTCTGGATAGGATTCACCATGACTTGGATCTACTCCTGGAGCGAGTCGGTCGCCGTCGCCATAATTTGGGCATGGATCTGCGTCATCGTGTACACAACGTGTCATCTTTACATTTGTCTCGTGTTTCTCATGCGGCATTATTTTGATCTAGTCAACGCCAGGATACATGACTTGACACTTAAGATGGACCCATGTCTTGAAGATGAGATCGACAATCTCACCACCAATTCTCGCACCGCCACAGTTCTACCAGAGAATTTATTCATGAGTGATAAATTACAAACATCTACCCATCTTTATGAGAACAATCAATATTACAAAATGAATTCTATTCTTATTCCACCGAAGAAGGTATTACGGAGAAACGATACTATTTTATCTCCCCAGTCTACAATCACTTCAATTACAAATAGTCGTAAAAATTCAGTGAAGTATATAGATGTTTTGGATACGGCTGGTTATATTCCTTTGAATCAAGTCTGGGGCGTAAAAACATTGAAAGGAGACAATCCTACAGAATCGAAAAATAGTGTTCGGAATAGAGACAATGATAGAGGACAATCAGAGAAGGAAATAGTAAGAGAAATCATCATTTTGCGTCAGACATGTTTTCTTCTTCAAAACAGTTGCTTGATGATCAATCAAATCTTTGGTTTGTATCTCCTCGCCCTTTACGGTGCCCTTCTTGCCATGATGGTGCGAGGTTTGTTTTTGGTTATCCGATACTATGGGAGTGGAGATGTGTTCTCTTTCTATGTTTTGACGGCGGGAACCATTGTTAATGCATGCCTGGGTTGCGTAGTAGCATGGTCGGCAGGGGCAGCTGCGGCTGCTGGAGGCGATGGTTCAGCAAAGGAAGCGACTGCTCTGCAAGTAACTTGCGCACAAGCTCCTGCAACTGTTCAGAGACAAGCAGAGATGCTGCTCACGCAGCTGCACGCGCAACCAAAGCTACGCTTCAGCGCTGGAATATTCCCTTTGGATCTACGATTTTTCGGTTCACTACTTGCATCTATCTTTGGCTACCTTGTCATTGCGGTGCAGTTTAATATGTCGAATAACGATAGCAATTGTTTTGTTTACAGAAATTTCAGTAACTGTTCTTCTTGAATCACTGTACAGCGTATTTATTTTCCTCTCATCACGTGTAATTGGGTGGTAACTGTAAAATAAAAAAATGTATAACAATTCCTTTTATACGCAATTGTCCATCGTCTGTTAAATCTTACGAGTTTTAATGAAAGGGTATTACATCATGGAATGAAAATCATTTGGAAATTCAATTTGCGTCAGGTTACGTCATGTTCTAGAAAGCAACGGTCATTCTCTAACTAAACGAAAGAAAGGATTCAAAATGAATAATATTTCAAATATTTCTTTCTTTATTTTCAAATTTCCCCCCATTCCTCTAAAATTGCGGTTTTAATCATTGTTCCATACTCACTTCAAAATGACGGAAGTGCATTGCGTGTTATTTTCTTTCATGATATCAGTGATCAGAGTTCGTAGTTGACTGTTGTGCACTAAAATGTGTTTTCACAATAACTGCCATGAGGAAATCGTGTGTTCCATCAAGAAATAATAAATTAAAAACTCGTGAACGATTTGATACCCTGGGTTTATTACTCTATTTATAATTAAGTGTTCTGCTCAATACTTCATCTCTGCTGTCTTGACCACACACATCCGCTGGTCGCAGACCACACAGGATGACCAGTCACCCATACAAGACCGCAGAGATGCAGTATGACAGCGATTCACAGAGGTGCAGTCTGTGGTCATTACAGCAAACTTCAGACAAACGCAGGCCATTGACGGCACACGATAACCAAAAACATACACAAGACGCACACGGCCATGACTGAAGAGATTCTGCGGTTACCACAGAACTATAGATACATACATTTAGTCCTGCACTCGTCGCAGAGATCCTGCGGTCATGACCACATAAAGTTTGTGGGGTCATCTGTCGTTATTTGCGTTGAAAAGGCTTAGGAGATTTTAAATATATTGAATAATTAGTATTAATGAAATAATAGTTGCGAATTTGATCAGAACAAGCAACATAGGTCAAGTGAATAGTCTATGGACTCAACGCTCTTTTATGCAAATGAGTGGCATTTCTCAATAGTTGAGGTACTGTGGATTATTTCTCTCTGGATCGATATCTGCAGTTCGGTACGTGATTTAACTGTGACGTCACGCGCTGTGGTGATCTAAAAGCACGTTTTCATCAACAGACGTTCATTGTCATCGACTCGCCGGACTCGTCATCTTGCTCTCAACTCTCGTCAACTAGTATGCCCGCGACACGATGTTATATTGAGCATTCTCGCGCTTGCCAAAGCCACGCTTTCGACCATAACCCACTAGCTAAAATGTGGAGCCACCCCTTCAACATCAACTAAAACTTCAAGCTAAATCATCACCTCAACATCACTTCTGCCGTCCAACCCCGTCATCACAGCTGTGCCACGAGGCATTTGGAGAATCACATCATCATTTCATCGCTGCACTTCGTCCAGATTTCATAGGACACAGATTTGTATCATTTGAATTCCTTAATTTAATTGTTGTTGGGTTTTTTTTTGCGAGTTGAAATTTCATGTTATTAAATTACTTTGTTGGCATTTCCATCTCTCAACCCCATCTCATCCACCTTCATATTCTTTGGTATTTCAATACCTCTTATCGGAAACCCAAATATACCAAAATTTTCCCTCAATTTTCGTACAGTATTTTTAGCATATATGATCAATTTAACACCTCCCTTGAATATTTAGAGTACGCAGAATGTGTCACCTACGGAAGGAACATAATAACTTCGATTCAAAAAAGCAAATTATGTTTATTAATCTAAAAGTATATCAATACATGAGTTATCCTAGCGAAATATACTTGTACACGTTCGAATAATCAATATAGCAAGAACTTAACGAAAGAATTAACGTCGACAAAACTAAATTTCTTAAAGAGATGATTTGGAAGTATTGAGAATGTTGGGCGTCAAAAATAATACTCAGTTCCTCGAAAGAGTCAGAAATCTCCCTTTTTTTCGCGAACCATGAACCACATTTTTAATGTAGCAATGCAGGTACTGTTACATACACTGGATTGCCACATTGATAAGTTGATTTAAGTACGAAGTACATGATATGGCACAGAAAAATTTACTTTGATATGTACTACAAATACCACATATCTCTGTCCAAGATATACGCTCCGGTGCGTGTACAGTTAAACTCTGAATTCATGTTTTCTATGGTGTTTACAACGCAATAACCATACAATTATTCAAATCTCCAGAAGCCTAAGAAATTGATACTTTCTGGGAGTACATGTAGTGCGCTAAAAACAAATTTGTGATAGAAGACTGCTATCGAATATTTACAAGTGTCGGACACGTGGTTGAAACAACGGATCATGTGGTAGCGAATAGAGAACTCCATATTGTCGGACTTTAGAGTACACTATCTCGTGTAAATCCTAGTATGTTTCTTGCGAGTGATCTTCTTTGCTAGTGTGAAATTATGAATTTTAGTACAACTATTCTTTCTAAATCGCCGTTACTGTATGTAAGAAAATCTAAAACGAATTTCGAACAAATGGACTCACCTTAGAGAACACGTGTACCGAATTTAGTAGCTCACCGCTCCACGTCTAAAACCAAAAACGAGTTAAAATTCGGTTTCGAAAAAATCGCTTGGTCCGTGATGCACTTGAACGCACCCTGAAGAACGCCTGTACTAAATTTCTAAGCTATTTTTGGTCTCGTCGTTGTGAGGCTGACGCCTGACGACGACCACTTGACCTGCAGAAGCCCTTAAAGATTAAAGATATATTTCGAATTTCAAAAATCGTTCAAAGGTCCACAGGAACTGATCTTGGAAAACACGAGCGCGAAATTTGGAAGCTCTAGTACTTAAAAGCGAGAAATGCAAAATATGTTCAACGTTCAATACAAAATATCCTTATCAAAAATAAACCTATATCAAATAAGAAATGATGGTTCAATTAGCACCCCGGAAAACGTGTGAGAAAAAAATGATTGATCATAAAATTAGTTCCCTTCATAAGGTAGTTACTAATATATTAAAACGTACCAAAGAAAATGTAACCTGCCTCATCCGAAGAGTCAAATGACAACCGGTCAATTTTTTTCGAGAAGAGAAAGTACTCTTTTTACATGAACAGAGGATGAAACAACAATACGTAAATTTAAGTCGGATTAATTAATAGAGACTGTAAAATCATACCACAAACCCTGATGCGATGTGAGTATTTTGGTAGAAGCGGGATCCACATAAATTCCACAATTCCTATGGTAGTTTTCGTCGCTGCCACCAGCCCAGTTTCCCGGGCAATCAAACACACGTGTAATAATAACAATTAATGATTTAATACAAATTCAAAGGAAATCTGAATTTACAAACGGAGACAAGCTCCCAAAATCATTAATACATATTTAAATCTGTTAATACACCATTAATGCTATCAGAAATCATTAATTACACATAGATAAATTTATTTGAAGACAACTAATTTGTAAAACCCTCTAGGTTATATGAACCTTCAAAATTACAAGTTGAACTGTTACAAGTTACGTCACTCCTAAACTAGTAATCAGTTTTATCTCGACTACCGCAGCATGATTCATCGAGTCTCTGCAACCGATGCTAGCCAGGTTACATCTCACGTAACATGCGGACTCAACTCTCACGTAAAAAGTCCTCGAGGATTCTCAATCCTCCCAATATATACGGAAGCGGAGGTCACGTGACCACGCCTTCACTGCCACAATGAGCACTTAAAAATCGTTGTTTAACCCCTGGCCATTCTGAGAACGCCGTGTCTTCACCGGTAGGTCGAGCCGCCGTTGACACCAGTCATGCGCCCCGAGGGTTGTTTCCCGCGATGGCCATTGACTCAGCATCCGGTAAAAGTCCTCCATTCCCCACGTCTTAACATTCTTCTTTTCACCGACATTCCATAGTGGGCCTCGCCTCCGTCAAATCCTTCCTTCAGAAATAATTAAATACCAAAGGGGAGGGTGCGTGGGTCAGCCTATCCGGTCGCATTCTTCGACGAGCACTCCTTTTTGTTTTCTGTATTGCAGAAAACGGGTCAAACAATTGCACCTTACAGGGAAAGGCTTAGCTTTGGGTCCCAACCCCGTCGCACTCCGTCTTATCGGCGTCCGGCTAGACTCCATAAACTTCTTAGCAGTGTCTGGCTAGTGAAAATGCGTAAAAATATTAATATTTCACAAACCTTTTGAATGTTTACGTTCTGACGTTACAGAGACGTTCAACTTTACCCGGGGTTTTATATTTTTAATTTTCAACGTAAATGTCAACTGTAACGGAGGTTTTAATTTAGAACACAACTGACATCTAATTTTGTTATTGTTTGCATACGTGGGTATTTTTTGAGGGAGGTACATCTATGAAGATGTATTGTAGATGTACCCATGCAGTAATAACGCTAACCGTCTAAAACTCCTTGGTAGGTTAAGGAACAAATTAAATATAAGTGTTGTGCGTCTTGCGAAAAAGAAAGCATTTGCTCATCCGATTTATATTTTTTAAATATTTGTGATGAATAATAGTTATTTCTCATGGTTTTCCTGTTATATTAACTACTCAAGATCAGTAAAGATACATTGAAGATCGAGTTTAAGTTTTTCCTTCTAGTAGAAGAGGACTCTCTAGGTTCTGACCTAGGAACGGAAGTCTCATTAATATAACTGTTATTATTAATTTGGAATTTAAAGTTATTTCAATAGTTACGATTTATTAGCAATATTTTCAGAATTAATTATAGATTCGATAATAGTACGTATTTCTACTACAATTAACGTCCATTATATGTACAATACATATACGTTTAATATCAGGTTCATTTGTTCTGTTGTTAATTTTCTTCATTTATTTTGTAACACTTCTTTTTGTGAGGCTTTTCGGCCCGTGGACATCGAGGTCATTACATCCCTAAAATGCTGTACAGGTAGGGAAAATGCAGTTACGCGCTGAGGAGAGCCAACATGACTCTCTCCGCGTGTGGGACTCGCCGAATGACTCAACCATACCCTCTAAAAACCCTCCTAAATTACAATATACCAAAACATATCTCAAAACATTGAGGACAAAAAAAGGGGGGACAAAAAATGAGGAAAATGAAAGATATCCTATCGCTGATAGCGTCGGGATCGAAAAGAACAAGAGGTAACCA
This sequence comes from Laupala kohalensis, assembly GCA_002313205.1. Taxonomy (NCBI): domain Eukaryota; kingdom Metazoa; phylum Arthropoda; class Insecta; order Orthoptera; family Trigonidiidae; genus Laupala; species Laupala kohalensis. The sequence goes on from NNCF01128368.1 coordinate 88,463, forward strand.
AGGAAGATCAGAAAAGAGAAAGGAAGGAGCCCAGCACAAGTAAGTGGGAGTAATGCCAGACTCAGCTTGGGGCCCCGTGTTTACCAAACACGTACTTACTAGATGAAAGTCCCCTGGGGGGTTGTAACACCTGACGACTTCACCATAGTATTCGTCCACCATAAGGTCGTAAGTCTTTCATAATATAGTACGTATTTGTTAAATTACTTTTTTGAATCCCATTAAATATAAATTTATGGGCATTATTGATATTATGACATGTATGTAACGCCCTATAACGTCGGCCGTAGTGTTCCTAAGTATCGAGCAGATTCCACTCTGTCGAATTTTTTTCACGAAACGCTACACTTTTCATACGATGACGTTCAGATAAATACTTTACAATACCTAATTGAAAATCCTTCTTAGGTATCTGGTAGTCCTCCGCTGCCACCACTAGCTTTGCATACGAAAGACAGAAAAACCACCAGCACTGGGAATTGTATAAATTTAATATAACTAATAAACTCACATTTGTTATAACATCAATACAAATTGGAATCTTTATAGCAAACACCCAAACATTACTGAATAACAAATGTACACTCTTACACTCTCATGTCCCCAAGTCCTGTCACTCAACCCTGAGCATCCGGTTCTGACCACCCGCTCTCAGCTACTCCTCAGTTCTTTCTCTCCACCCACACATTCAATTGTCCACCTTCTCGACAGCACTCGTCATTGTTGTTCGAAATTGCATTCGTAATTGTCCAATAAGATAACTTTTTTTTCACATTGTCAATCACAACAATGTCTTCCCAAAATATCACATCTGGACAATCTTATGAAATACCCATTTCTTAACAACGAGGCAGACCAACACCAAAATTTTCATTTCTCTAATAAAGTAACTTCAACGTCCTCCGATAGCGTCACAAAACTCCGTGACGTTACAGTCCTCCCTCGCTTAGAGTTTTTCGCCGGGAGTGAATCCTTTCGGATTTAGTCTCGCCGAAAATGTTTTTGTTCATGGTCATTGGATTTTACATCAAATTCCACTACACCAATGACTATCTTTTCACTACACATTCCAACAATAGTACCCCACTCTTTCTCCAAAAGAACCAAGCCAGGCTGGACAATTCATATACTGAAATTGCATAATATCTAGCATAAATAAACAAAACAATAAAATACATAAAATATCAACCCTTTCATTACTACATCACATTTATCATAGAAAATAAATTTAAAAAACACAGAAATTTTACAAATTAAGAAATACATTGCTCTATATTTTAGAGACTTATCTCCGATGGCTTTTCCTTTCAACCTTTCCCTTTAGGTATTTCCTGTTCATTATACGTCCCCGTTCTTAAAGGGATATCTGCTTATAAAATCGGCGTTGACGTGTTTCGCCCCCGCTCGGTGTTCTATGTTGAAATTATATTATTGTAGAAGCAAAGCCCACCTATGAACTCGTGCGTTCCGCTTAGCGGTTTCTTTAGGCCAAGTCAAAGGATTATGATCCGTCTGGATCGTGAATGGTTTCGAGTTATCGAGATAACATCTCAATTTCTTGACTCCGTGAATTATCGCGAGTGGTTCCTTCTCCATCGTACAATAGGAACTCTCTGCTCCACTAAACTTCCTACTGAGGAATAAAACTGGGAGCTCCTCCCCGTGATTATTAAGTTGTGCTAAGCACACTCCTACACCCTCTCCGGATGCGTCGCATTGCAAAATAAACGGGTGAGTTTATTTTTCGTAGGGCTTTACGGCTCGTCGACATAGAGCCCTAAGATCTTGTACAGGTAGGGAAAATGTAGTTACGCACTACGGAGAGCCAACATGACTCTCCCCGCGTGTGGGACTCGCCGAATAACTCAACCATACCCACTATAAACCCTCCTGAATTACAATATATCAAAACATTACTCAAAACATCAAAAAAGGAGAATGAACGATACCCTAGCCCTGATAGCGTCGGGATCGAAAAGAACAAGGGGTGACCAAGGAAGGTCACGAAAGAGAAAGGAAGGAGCCTTGCACAAGTGGAAGTAATGCCAGTCAGCTCGGGGCCCCGTGTTTGCCAAACACATACTTACTAGATGTAAGTCCCCTGGGGGACGGGGGACGGTAGACTAAAATCCGGCGCATATACCGGGTTTGGAAGTAAATATTTTTGAATACGTCCTCACAAGATGGATTCCATTCTTCCGGTCCTTGTTTGGGTTTTCCTTTAAATAACTCCGTCAAAGGATTAATGATTTGCGCAAAATTAGCTACATAGTTTACGAATCCAATTGACGCTCGAATTTCTCGTTTGTTGATCGGTGGTATTAACTTTCTAATAACCAGAATCTTCGCTTCGGGCGGTTGTAGCTTTCCCCGTCCTACAGTGTCCTAGGTAATCTAGTTGACCCTAAGAAAAATGACATTTCGTCGGTTTCAGGTGAAGGCCCGCCGCACGGATTTTTTTTTCAAAATAGATCTAAGATATTCTACGTGTTCCCTCCAGGTATTTGAGAATACTGCCAGATAGTCAAGATACGGCACCGCAAACGTTTTACACCCCTTTAACTTCAATGCCATGTACTTACTGTAGTAAAATGGCACATGTAGTAACCCGAAAACTAATCTTCAAGGGCGGTATACGCCGTACGTTGTTACGAAAGCTGCGTATTTATGCGCAAAAGCTGGGAGTCATTCCGTTTTGGTGGTAGCCTCGTGACTGATCTTGGAACGTGATGTATCTTGCTGTAGCCACGGTTTCTATCCGGTCATCCAAATTTGGAATGGGAAAGAATTGTTCTTTCGTGCCTTTATTGAGACGACGATAGTCGATACAAAGCCGCGGATCTTTTCCCGGTGCCTCCACTAAAATAACAGGTGAGGTGAATTCTGAGTCACTCTCCTCAATGATTCCTTGTTCAAGCATTTTCTGTATCTCACTCTGAGCAAGCGCATTTTGTCTTGGTGACATCTTATAATGTTTCGCTCTGATAGGGGTGTCATCTGTCAGTTGTACGTCATGACACATCTCGGCGCAAAAGCCTGGTCGTGACGAGAACACGTCACGAAACTCAGTGATTAGGTGTTTGATTTCGATTTTTTGCGTCCAGGTCTGAATCGTTCTCTACTTTCCCTATCGTTTCCATCACCGAAACGTCATCGTCCGCGCTTGTGGTGTCAGCGACATCGGGGGGTACATTGTCTCCCACCCTCCTCTCCTCCGCAAGATTCAGGGACTCGGTGCGGGTGAAATATCTTTTCAACATATTTATATGGTACACCTGTCCCTAGTGACTTCACGAGATGTTGCCGAATTTATTTTGGAGCGTGAAAACATTTTCCAGAACAGAAATTAGTTCAGGATTTTCATCCCCAAATAACTACTCGTACAAAATGATTTCAGGACTACGAAGACGCTTCCCGAAATCCATCTCGCTAGGAGGAAAAGCCGTAGTTTTATTAACCGCTTATCGACTAGCAAATAGAGCCCGTGATAAATATTCCTCCCATTTCTCTACAGCGTCGTGACAAACTGCTGATAACATAAGTTTCAGTGTTCAGTGAAGTCTTTCTCCTCTGTTGCTCTGTGGATGAAATATAGACGAATGCTGGACATTCACCTCGAATTTCTCTAAAAATACACTCGTGAGATTACTAATAAAATTACGTCCCTGGTCGCTTTGAACTATTTTGGGAAATCCTATTCTAAAAAATATTTCAATAAGTGCCTTTACAACGCTCTCAGATGTCACATCTGAAAACGGTTGGGCTTCAGGATAACGCGACGCCTCACTGATGGCAGTTAATATATACGTTTCCTGTCTCACTAATGGGTAATGGACCCACAATATCTATGTTAACTTTAGAGAATACCTCTTCAATTTGAGGAACTAATTTAAGAGGTACCTTTTTTGCATCAGTTCCGTGACCACACGCTGGCATTGGTCACATGACCTCACAAAGGTTTCAATTTCCGCGAAGCAATTTGTTCAAATAAAAAAACCTGCAAATACGTAGCTCGCAAGTGACAAAATACATTATGATGGCTATTCTCCATAATCATAGTGCGATATTTTTTTGGTGTCACTATCAACTTACGATCACTACCTAATTTATCGTTTTTGCGCATAACAAATAATCCAGATTTCTCTTCTGAAAATTTTCCAGTATTCGGAATTTTTTTCTCCAAATTTTGACAAGCGTGAGAATTACCATTGCTCGTTTACGAAATCCTTTATTGTAATTTTGATTAATTCCTTCAGAGGACTGTTCTCCCTTGGCAACGCCGGGACTTCGTCTCCACCTCCTTCCGGTGTCCCGTCTCCACTTCTCCTGGAGTGACGTCAACACTCGCCAGCGCAGCAGAAGCGCGCGCTTGGCTTCGCGTAATTACAGTTTTAACGCTCGCAACCGGCCCTATCGTAGCGCTTCAATAGAACGTTCGCAAGGGGTAAACAATATTGTTCGAAATCTAAGGGCTGATGTACTCAGATAGACTTCCCAGTGTACATTTCATTCTAAATGAATTTCTTTCCCACTAGGTCTACCGATGCTCCGTAAATCGTTTACGTCCCCCGTCTGAATGAAGGGGTTCGTGCTTTCGGTGTGGTCGGACGCAACGAACTGCATCGATTTCTTATGAAATACCCATTTCTTATATATTCTTTCTTTTATAATGAATATAAGGAAATAACTAGATTCACAATGTTAATTATTATTCATTTATGAATTAGCCCACTGTTCAATGGAATACGTCAGTCATTTAGAATAATGACGTAATAAATACTTTAATTATATAACAATAATATAAAAATACTTTGCAGGGGATCGAATGTTTCCCCTCCGGATCTGTGATTTGGAATAAAAATAATCTTATAATATTTTAATCAAATCTTATTATGAATTATCATGAAAAAATAAGAGTTAAGAAAAGGTGGATTAACTAAATTTTTTTAATTTATTTTTTGTTCATTTATTTTTCCTAATTGCTGAATGCCGTTCATTGAATAAGCATGTATTTACGACCTACGACACAGGCTGCTGAAACTTTGATTTGAAATGATTTACTATATAGGAGAGGAAATGAGCTTAATTGTATAAAATTCTGAAATGGTGGTTGAGGTGACTTGGATAAATTGACATGGAAAGACCCTATTCAAAAAGGAACTGGTCACTATACGACATATAAAATTTCTACTTCAGCAATCTGTTAAGATACAAGCACTCAAAAGGAAAATGTGGTTAATGCTATGCAAATATACTACTGAAAGATAGTCACAGACTTTGTTATACTTAATCATACGTACACAATAATTGCAATATCAAAATCATAAAAACTACAAACAACTATCGATTTTCACCTCTTCGAAAATGATTTCTACGACTGTCGCCACAATAAACAGTAATCAATTCTCAGTGCCTCACGGGCTCGGACGCTATTTACCGATTGACCCGTATATAAAGAAAGTCCCTTAGTCACATATACATTTTGTACAGTTCGGAAGCAGTTTACCGATATTATCCGTACCAAAATAAAACCCTATATACTTATACAAAACATAAACATAAATCTCTCTTGTCCTATGCGCTAGCCTAGTGGCCTAATTTCGGGCGGTCTCTTCCGGACATGAATGAGCGGAGTGTCTTAGTCTGACGCACTAGAAGCGCGTTAAGCTTCCATCACGAGTTCTGTCTCGTATCTCGCGCCCGAAGCGGGGCGAAACCCCTCCCCAAGATAGGACCGTAAACGTTCAAGAACATTGAAGACATTACCGACAGAATAAAAACAAAACTCAATAAAATGAAAGCAAAGAACACCAAATTAAAGCCACCGGTACAGTTTCACATGCATTGGGCATATAACAATACCCCAAAAATGAAAAAAATGCAACAAAAAAACATAATAAAGGACAGCACCTGTAATAAGTAATGCATGAACGCACAAATACACAAATAAGAAAACCAAAGACCAACACCAATGAAAGAGAACAAAAATATCAATTAATTAATGAGAGGAAGTGAAAATATAAACATCGAATGAATAAAAAACCAGAAAATTTGGCAGACTCCACCATGTCGCGTTGGTCCATAGCGATACAACAATAATATACAATGACGCGTTGGTCGTTGATATGTATATATTTAGCGTTGTCTTTGTCACAACGTCGGTAGAGGATAGGCCTCAGAGGAAATAATTAGAATACTCGCTTGGCAATAGTTAAGAGTAGTTCTCTATTCAGGTTTTGGCGTTTGGTTAATAAAACATTGACACATATAAACTATAACAAAGGTTTAATAATTGAATTTGCACATAGGCTCGAAGAGAGCTTATAATTAAAATGTTATAATGATGCTCCCATAAGCAAGTGATTACATAGTTATGTTAAATGCCCTTATCGGAGCAAGAGATCAATATATTGCATTAACATGTTCTAAAGACTCGTAAGGACGTCAAGGTCCATTTAGAATGTTCCATATGCTTCCAATTATCGTCAATACAGACCGTCATCAAAACTGTTGTCGGCTGCACCCCGTGAAGCCGCGCAGGGTCGCTTCTTGCGACCCGTCGCCGANGGGCACGTCACATCGTCTCCAGCGAGTCCCCTATAGCAGAAGGAGGCAAGAAGGTAAGGGCCCTCGGATGGGTGGTCACCAGTTTAAGTAACCGTGAGGGGTGTGCGGGGGAATTGGTTTGTAACTTAGAGAAAGCGCCCTGGTAGGGGTGGCGGGTTCCATGTGGATATTTGAATGTATTGAGAAGCTCTTTATGGTAGGAGAAGTCATTGGGAAGAGAGTCGTTGCACACGGCTCTACGATAATTTTTGGAGATGGTAAGGCGTTGTCTTATGCTTTTAAATGCAATTAGGAAGAAAGAGGGAGGAATGTCACATGGAGGGGGGTGACAGAGTGCAGTGGCGTGACGAGTCATACGATCGTGTGTTACCTCGGACTTGACCACAGAGAAAAATAGGTTCTCACCACAAAGACGGGACAAACAGTAAATGTTCTTATTTCTCGTGGCTGACGCCACGGAGATCCGGCTGACGAGTCACGATTAAAATGACACTAACTATTTAAACTATCGATTTAAAGATCCGCCCTGGAAATATATTATAAAATTCTTGCGTAATGTCAGCTTTGAGTAATATTATAAACCTTTGCATAATGTCAGTCCCGTGACAATATTTTTCTAAAAATCTGGTAATATATCGAGTTGAATAGGTAACCATTGTTTTCATGTTGTAAATATATCCATGAATGGCAACACAACGCAATATAAGAAGTAAATAATAATAATATTAATTTTAACTTTGTGTCTTCAGTCACCCCACATGGCCAACCTAGGGTTTTTTAAATCAATAAACTTGTATATATTTCGAACATGAACTATAAATTAACTGATCTAGGTAACTGTAAAATAAACAGGATCCTAACCACCTCCACTTTGTTCAGAGTCTGAACCAAAATTCCACCTGGATTTACCATTCACGGACGCTCCATGGCTTCCATTCGAGTTTCGACATTCACGAGAAATCAAAGTGATGGAGCGAAGACGCGGCATGATGTATTTTGAACGAGCTGGAATTCCATCAACGCCACTTCATCCACGCCACTCCACGAAGGTATCTCCATTCACATCAATCCTTATGGTGGGATGGAACGACCTCTAGGATGTGCTTCAACATTGGTAACAAATCCGACTATTCCAAATATTATATAGTTTATTGGTTCACAAGTCACTACAGCATATGCTTATATTTTTCAAGTCCTGAATTATTAATTAATATTATCAATTTATTGTTTGGTTTCGAAAAGTTAAATCAAATGAATATATTGCGTAAATTTATGTATAAAATGCATCCCGTTTGTGTGTGAAGTTAAGAAATGACAGGGGAAAACCCCGTGGAGATATTTAAAAATATGGTGAACAATCAGGTAAAATTCTATCGTTCCTAATTTATTTTTTCTCTCTTAATAGAAATCAATCAGTTTGAGGAACTAAAAATCAGACTCTGTAGTTGAGTTTCTAGAAGAACGAACACAGTCAAAGCAATGTACAGAACACTGTGACTTGTTGATTTGGATCCTGCACGGATTCTATTCATGGTTCACGTTAGCGACCTTCTCCTTGCACGATAGAATAGAAACTTTAAATAATACTAAGTCGTATAAAGCGTTCACAGCTACTTCAAGAAGTAACATGAGAATTACAAAATCTTAAGAAGCAAGAGATTTTCAAAAAATGTCGAATGTTTTTTATCAAGCATTTAAGACAAATACATTACAATTAGACTATTCATATTGAGAAACGATTTTCTAACAAAAAATTTCTTGAAGTGTAAAGCTACGTTGCTTATTCCCCTCATGAAATACTTACCAGGTACATGTTTGAATAAATGGTGAAGTAATGACTGACGGCAGAAGCAGATGTACAAGATGAAACTGAATCTGACGATAGTATACTCATCAAACAGAACTTGCATTCAGCCGAACTGTCCATTTGACTCCGAACACACACACGTTATTTGAGCACTATGATGTAAATTTTTTTGTCGGAAACATAGCAATCTCGCTTTTCCTGGTTTATTTCACAGTTACACAAACGAACGTTTCACAGAAAATTTCTTCTGTCCTTGAGTACTGATGACTGATGAACAACTGATACCGATCCAGCGCTGTGAGAAAGCAAGCAAACGCAAAGCCCGATTACGTATCGTTTGTTCTTACCGAATGAGTTAGTTTTCGTAACATAGTTTTCATTAGATTGCAGTATTTGAATATGCTAGTAATATATTTATGTATTCTTGAATTGAATTATAAGAGGTAATTTTCATTATTGCCGATCTTCATCTTTCTACCAACCGTCATATATCGTCTTGTCATATTTCTTGTAGAGCATTGTTAAATATTTGCTTCTCTAGTTAATATTATTGCTTGTTATTCAATAGCTTTTTATGCGGTGTGTTAACACCACCGGGAATTCATCTTTATTGGAGATGGATATATACGAAAATCACACCAGATATACGATTGAAAATTTCGTGTAGGTGAAGGATCAAAGGCGTCTGAAACGGGATGTCAACTGCTGTGTACCTAGCGCCTGCGCAGTGCAATCAAAATCGAGATTGCCGCTAAAATATATATTATTTATCTTAGTTTCCCTCGGGAGTCCGCCGAGGTGAAAGAGAACGCATTACCCAGTGACAAATGATTGAAGGGATTATGTTCCCAGTTCCACGAACAGAGAGCGCCACTTCAGACCAACTAAACTGCAGACAGTTGAATGAGGGCGTCAGCTGTCGATTGCGAGAAGCCGGGTTCGGGGAAAAGGGTGAAATAAGTATTGTATCTTTACAATTTTTCATTTTTGGTCATTTTTCCATACTGAAATGAATTATTGAATAGTATGAATTTCCCTTAGCAATTCAATGCATTATTGATCTAACCAATAAAATGTCATTTTGACAATAAAACACTGTTTTTATAGCATCCAATCAGATATTTTTACCTCAACAATAAGCTGTACTTTTTGTTGTCTCTTCTTTAATCTTGTTGGTGAATTGTTAGTAGAGGTGGCTGTGGAGGAGACGTGTGTGTAAACTATGTTTTGTGTTCTCCGAAACCTGGGATTTCCAAGAATTTATAATTTTGGAAGATCGTGGCTCTTCAGATAAGTATAAGGACAAGTCTATGTATTGATTTATTGTAGATATTAAATCATTATTGTATTCACAATTATTATGTAAAACTATCAAGTAAAATTCCTTCCTTGTGTATTCTTCTTTCAATACCATGTCATGTTGGGCTGCTGTTAGTATAATACTTGATTACTCACATATTCTTTAATAAAAATAAAACCTCAAGGAAAAGATGAGGTTCCCCAGGGGGCTTACATCTAGTAAGTACGTATTTGGCGAACACGGGGCCCCGAGCTGAGTCTGGCATTGCTTCCACTTACTTGTGCCATGCTCCTTCCTTTATCTATACTGACCTCCCTTGATCACCTCTTGTTCTTTTCGATCCCGACGCTATTAGAGCTAGGGTATCTTTCATTTTCCTCTTCTTCTCTTTCCTCTATTTCTTCTTCTTCTCCTCCCCCCAGGGGATGTACGTCTGGTAGGTGCGTGTTTGGCGAACGCGGGGCCCCGAGCTGAGTCTGGCATTGCTTTCACTTGCTTGTGCCGGGCTCCTTTCTTTCACTTTCCTGACCTTCCTTGGTCGCCTCTTGTTCTTTTCGATCCCTACACTATTGGAGCTAGGGTATCTTTCATTTTCCCCTTCTTCTCTTTCTCCTTCTCCTCCATCTTATTTTCCCCGCAGGGAGCTCAGTTTCGAGTGAGTATGGGCTTGGCAAACCCACGGTTCCGAGCTGGGGACTGGTATTGCGCCACTAGTCTTCGGACACCGTAAGCATTGGACATGCTTCAGCGACCACCATTGGCGTAATGGTGGAAAGTTGCATGTTTTGAAGGGCGGAGATCTTGCCTTCATTGGCCGGGTCGCGAGGAAGGATTGAACCTCTATAAGAAAACCCTCAACCTCAAGGTGTGTTACGTGCCGATGAGGTGAATGGGAGTTGAGGACAAACACTCACTAGCGGACAACCTCTGGGGCAACTGCCGCACCTCAGTTGAGCAAGGCTTAGTGCCGTGATGCGGGGGTTCCACGTCACCGGACATTTACTTCCTCCGAACTCGTGGGACACAATGAAAGATTCCTGTTTTCCCCTGCCTTGCGGAGTGGGCGAGCCGCAAGGTAAGTATTACGCCTCAGGGCCTTAGATGCGGTCGAGGGTTAACAGCCCTCCTGCTTCAGAAAAAAATAAGGATAAGAAACAGAACTTTTCACATGAAAATGTTTTTATTATTATGACACGTATAGACGGGACACTTGAAAAAGTATCCCCGTTCTATATTTACAAAGGATTGCAGGGTTTATTTGGAACGCTGAAATCAATCAAAAGGTGCGCGTAATGGGTCAATGCTGTTGGAAACCAACACCAACAAGCAAGCGTTGGCACTTCTAAAATGTAACTTGTTGGGAGAGTTCCCTGTGAAGTGCGAGCTCCATGCTGCGCTTAATCGCAGCAAGGGGGTCGTACGTTGCAGGGACATTATTGATATGGCAACAGAAGAACTAGTTGCAGAATGGGAGGCTGACAATGTAGTTGAGGTCAGTCAGATTATAAGGAAGGTAAATGGTGTTCTGGAGAAGACCAGTTCCATCATCGTGACATTTGACTGTCCTAAATTACCAAAGGAACTGAAGGCTGGATGGCTGAACCTGCCGGTCCGTCCCTTTATACCAAATCCTCTGCGCTGTTATAAGTGTCAGAGGTTTGGACACACGACAACATCGTGTAAGGGACGTGACACCTGTGGAAAGTGCGGAAAGGAGTCACACGAACCCGGCGTCTCATGCCCAGGGGCCTGCAAAGTGCATTAATTGCACAGGCAATCACCCGGTATGGAGCAGGGAGTGTGTCGCCTTTCTTGAAGAAAAGAAAGTGCAGGAAATTAAAACAACGGAGAAGATCCCGTACGGTGACGCGCAGAAGAAATACAGGGCTTTACACCCTGTATTTTCTACCAGTTACTCCACCGCAGCCAAGACTCCAAAGCAGATGAAGACCGTATCTGTTCAGGCCGATTTCACTGACGTGTCTACGACAACGTCGTGCACATGTCAGTGCAAATGCGGAAAGAAAAATGACTCAGCCCTTCCCGAAAAAACTAAAACAACACCAACAACTCGTCCATCGACTACAAAAATAACAACTAAATCGACTACTAAACCATCAATAAAGACACAAACAAAGACAAAGCCTGGTTCTAGGGCTAAACCCCTGAACCCTGTACACATTTTGAAATCAAGTACAACACCAAGCAAATATCGCACAGACGTAAAAAGAACGTCTCTGTGCTTTCTTCTTTGGAGTCAGAACGTGTATTGTCCGACGGTGACGCGGAAATACACATTCACGAACCTGACCCCGGAGGCTCCAAACATAAATGGCTTCCATTCTTCAGTGGAACCTTAATGGCTATAGAACACAACGTGAAGAGTTACTACTCTTAACGCGTCATAATCCGATATGTATTTGCCTTCAAGAGACACACCTTACACCAGAACACTCACCCTCTCTGCGAGGATACAGCCGCTTCAGATATGACGACACCACGGGAGATCGAGCAAGAGGAGGAGTTGCCGTGTTTATTAGAAACACCATCCTCTGCTCGCCTGTTCTCCTAAAAACCCACATCCTGGCTATAGCAGTCAAAATTCACAGTGTACCATCTATGACCGTGTGTTCTATATATCTTCCTCCGACACGAGATTTTTCGGAGACCTCCCTCAGAGATTTAATTCATCAGCTCCCTCGACCATTCCTCGTCCTTGGAGATTTCAACGCCCACAGTGTACTGTGGGGCTCGTCGAGCGATTGCCCCAGGGGCCGACTGCTGAATTGTCTCTTTGAGAGGAACGATTTATGTCTACTGAACACCGGGGAGATGACCCACTTCGCATTTGGCACGGGGTCATGGACTGCTATAGACCTATCAGTTTGCTCTCCTGAAGTTGCTGATATCATTCAATTGAAGGTAGAAGATGATCTGCATGGTAGCGACCATCATCCTATCTGGTTGTCCTTGCAGGAACGTGCGACTATTCCCGAAAGCAAACCACGGAAATGGAATTCTCAGAAAGGCAAATTGGACACAGTACCGTTCCCTGTCTGTCTTCAGAGAAACGGGTTGTGTCCAACAGAGGGTCGACCATCTGACCCAGGTGATTCATCACGCCGCTGAAGAATCCATTCCGATAACATCCATTTTTTGCGAAGACCTCATGTCCCCTGGTGGAACGACGCATGTTGCTCCACCATTCGTGCACGACAAAGAGCATTGCGGAGATTTAAAGCTAGTCCATCTCCGGAAAACCTCGCCGCATATCGGATTGCTAGAGCAAAAACGCGCAGAACTATCAAAGAATCCAGATCCACCTCCTGGAAAGAGTTTCTAAGCACCATTAAGAGAACAACATCGTCCACCAAAGTATGGGAGTCAATCCGAAAGATATCTGGAAGGTATTCTCGAGTCCCAATATCTGGACTCAATTATCAGGGTCGGGTTCTCACCAACAACAGAGAAATGGCAACAGCAATGGCTGAATATTTTGCTGACCTAACATCTACAGCAAACTGCGATCCTGATTTCAAGAGAAAAAGGGAAACAGTAGAGAACACTTGTTTTGACTTTCGTTCCACAAACTGGGAACCCTACAACCCTTCCTTCTTAATGTGGGAACTTGAGTCAGCTGTAGCGACAGCCCACAACACTGCTCCTGGCCCTGATTCAATTCATTATGAAATGCTGAGACAACTCACTTCCGAGTCGAAAGAATACCTTCTGGATATATTTAATCTTTCTTGGTCCGAGGGAGTATTCCCTAATTCGTGGAAGGAAGCAACGCTTATCCCTTTACTAAAACCGGGTAAGGACAAAACGAAAATCAGTAGTTATCGTTCCATTGCCTTGAAGAGTTGTTGGTAAATCTCTGGAGAGAATTATCAACCGACGTCTCGTCTGGTATCTTGAACGGCATGACTTGCTGAGTCGATCTCAGTGTGGTTTAAGGAAGTTCCATTCCACCCTGGACAACTTACTTCTCCTGGAATCAGCAATTCAAGATGCTTTCGTCCGAAGACAACATCTCATCGGAATATTCTTTGACATCGAGAAGGCTTACGATACTACTTGGCGTCATGGCATTTTACAACAACTCTATGCCTGGGGATTTAGAGGACGACTTCCCCTGATGCTCATCTCCTTTTTGGATCAACGTTCCTTCCGCTATAGAATAGGAAGAGACACCTCGGATCTCCTTCTTCAAGAGAACGGTGTTCCTCAGGGCTCAGTCTTGAGTGTGACCTTATTTGCAGTGGCCATAAACAGCATAACGTCTGCTGTAAAGATTCCTGTTTTACACTCTCTTTTTGTCGATGACTTTGCTATCTTTTGTTCATCACAGAGTGTCACAGGTGCGGAGCGACAAATCCAACTCGTCCTTAATAGATTATACCACTGGTCGAAAACGACAGGTTTTCGTTTCTCTGCTGAGAAAACACGCTGTGTTCTTTTCAGTAGGAGACCAAGCCTTCTGGCAGAACCTCACCTCGCCCTGGGGAACAACGTTCTCAAATTCTAGCCTTTTGTGAAATTATTAGGTCTAATCTTTGATCAGAGACTGAATTGGATTGAACATCTAACAGACCTAAAAGCAAGAACATTAAAGTCTCTGATTTTATTGAAGTGCCTCAGTAGCAGGGAATGGGGCGCTGATCGCTACTCCCTGCACCAGTTTTATCGAGCATTCATAAGATTTTGGCTCGATTATGGCTGCGTTGTATATAGCTCTGCTTGTGCAAACTATTTAAAAAAGTTGGATAGTGTCCACCATGCAGGAATGCAACTAGTTACGGGAGCCTACCGCACAAGTCCCATTCCGAGTTTGTATGCCGAGAGCGGCAAACCATCTCTTTACCTCCGGCGGCAACTAGTCATGCTACGACACTTTTGCCACTTGAAAACTTTACCCAACAATCTGTTGCAGAACGCGGTTTTTTATCCATCCTCTTCTTCCATCCGTTTCTACGACAACAGACTGAGAGCAACCAAACCTTTTGGATATCGCTCCAAACAAATTTTGGAAACCTTAAATGTCTTACATCAAGGTTTTGTCACGGGGCTGACATTATGCAAAGGTTTATAATATTACTCAAAGCTAACATTACGCAAGAATTTTATAATATATTTCCAATGCGGATCTTTAAATCGATAGTTTAAATAGTTAGTGTCATTTTAATCGTGACTCTTCAGCCGGATCTCTGTGGCGTCAGCAGCGAGGGATAGGAACCTCTTCCTGTTTTTGTCTGTGGCAAAGACACTGTAATTTTCCATGTGGTCACGCGAGATGACACATAGGCATGTGACAGCCGCACCTTGGCATCCCCCCATATGACGTCTCTCCCTCCTTCTTCCTAAATGCATCTAAACCTACGGACAACGCCCTACCCTTCCCACTGGTCTTTCGACGGGCCGTGTGCAACTTTTCCATCTCTACGGAAAATCCCCACCATCTCCACACAATACTGTATTCTTCGAATACACATTGCCACCACCTCAGCAGGGTGTTGGCCAGAGGGCTCATCATCCCCCGCGCTCCCCCCACGAGCTTACTTAAGGTGAGGGCCGCGCATCACTCGATCTACTTGGGCTACGATTACTACTTCTACT
>NNCF01128368.1:104491-167654 GCA_002313205.1 Laupala kohalensis
AAGGTTTTAGTAAGTCTCCCCCTTGGGCTTTGCACAAGCCGAAGATTATTTTCGATCTTCTGCATCATGACAAGAAGAAAACTTTAGCTCCGATGTTGAGGGTTTACTTTCACCTACTCCTCTACAAACACCTGGTCCATATCTCTGTGTTTACCGACGGGTCGAAGCAGGCTGATGGTGTCGGCTGCTCCGTGGTATTTCCCCGTGAGACCTATGGCTACCTTCTAGGCGACTTGTGCAGTGTTTACACTGCTGAGTGCTACGCCATATTAAGAGCATTGCGATCAACAAAGTGCTCCCGCGGATCACATTTCCTGATTTGTTCTGATTCGCTGAATGCCCTTCAAGCAATCCAGAACATGTATCCGGCTGATAAGGTGATCCAGAACATCCAGGATGTACTTTTCGCACTGCAAAGTGATGGAAAGAACATAATGTTTTGCTGGGTTCCCGGACATATGGGTATCAGAGGGAATGAGGAGGCAGACGATTCCGCAAAGACGGCATGCCTCAATAATCGCGTGGATTTCTCCACGATTCCAAAACGAGATCTCCTAAATTCCGTCAAGATAAGGATTCTGAGTGAATGGAGCAATGAGTGGTTAGCTGTTGAAAGGAATAAGCTCCGACTTATCAAATCTTCTGTTAAGTCATGGAGCAGTTCCTGTAGGCCAGCCCGGCGCGACGAGGTCTTGCTGACCCGCCTGCGCATAGGACATTGTCCTCTCACTCATAGGTATCTCTTACTACTTGATGATGAACCCGTTTGTGAGGAGTGTAGCTGTTCTCTGACAGTGCGTCACCTACTAACTGATTGCAGAAGATACTCAAGTATACGGAGACAAATTGGTCTGGCTGCAGATTTACCAACAATTCTCGGAAATGAAACGGTTAATGTTAATAAACTATTGAATTTTATGAGTAGATCGGGGCTCCTCCCACAAGTTCTCGGGAGGGTTTAAAATTTGCATTCCCTTTTCATCTTTACTGTCTTCTTTGTTTTCATCGTTCGTTTCTGTAATTCAAAAATATAATATTTAAAAATTGTTTTCCTTTTTTGTGATATTGGTATTCTGTTTTCTTTTCTTTCATCTTTCTATTTAGATATTTGTTGATTTCAGGAGAGTTTTTTTAGTGGGTATGGTCGAGATATTCGGCGAGTCCCACACACGGGGAAGAGTCACTACGGCTCTTCTCTATGGTGCGAAACTGCATTTTTCCCTACTTGCATGGGCTCTAATAACCTCGATGTTGACGAGCCCTAAAGCCCCAACAAAAAAAAAGAAAAGATGAGGTAAATGAGCTCTTTCAATGTATTTTTTCAGCTACAAATCTCTGACCTAAAAGAAGTTGGTTGTCCATAAATAAGCTGCATTCAAGTGTTAGGTTAAAATACATTGAATTCTAACGGTTCAAGAAGATTTTAATATTTGTATTATTCATTGTTCTTTATCTAGAAAATATTTAAATTATTGATTGTCGCCTGGGTTGTAAGTCATCATGCCTAAGTTAAAGAAAAAATTTGAATTAAAATTATCCTATAATCAAAAATCACTTCACAAGCTGTCATTCTTTCTTGAGGAGGGTGAAGCGCCTGTAAATCAAGCTAAAAATAGATTGGCTCATTTAGAAACAGTCTGGGTGCAATTAAATAAACTGCTGGAGTAATCGGATGTCATATTAACGCAAGATCAGTTATCTGATTTGGAACATTTGTATCTTCGTACGAAGGATAACATTACCTTATCCATAAAGAATTCTAAAAGCACCAACGCTGTTAATTCTCAAAATGCACCTCAACAAAATACTTCTCTTAATACTTTAATCAGGCGTGCTCCAATTTCAATACCAATTTTCTCTGGCAAGGTAGAGAATTGGACTCGATTTTTCAACTTGTTTTCTGACTTAATTGTAAGAAATAAAAACTTAACGGATGTGCAAAGGATGCATTATTTTATCTCATCTCTAAGAAGAAATGTTTTAAGGTTATTGGAAAACTATGACATATCTGATCATAATTTTATCTTGTGCTGGAAAATACTTATTGAAACCTACCATGATGTAAATAAAATAGCAATGAATCATTGTTCAGAAATGATTAAAATGTCCGCCTGAAAATCTAAATGTCTGTATGACATGAAAAGGTTCATCTCATAGTTTGCCTCCCATAAGGATGAGATAAATGCATTGCAATTAGATTCAGGATTAGAAAACATATTGTTGCAAAATACTCTTTTAGAAAAACTAGATTTGGAAACGAGAAAGGCTAGGTTAACGGAATTCCCATCTGGTTCTGATGATATAAAACTCTTGTTAAAATTTCTTAAAAAACGTTCTAAGGTTGGAAATGTCGATAGATTTCTCAGTAAATCGCATAGACAGAAGAGGCGCGGGTCAAGAGAAATTAGTGAAAGGAGGCAGGAAGTTTACCATAGGGTTAATACTGCAACCCATAAGTTTCCTTCAAAATGCTTCCAATATTCAGAACCGTTTCGTAGATTGTACAAATGTCCAGAATTATTAAATTTATCTCTAAAAGAGAGATAAAATATGTGTAAAGGATCACAATTACTGCTTCAATTTTCCATCTCCCTTTTCAAAAAATCACCCTTGTTCAACTAAAGCTTGTCTCTCCTGCAAGGGAAAGCATCATTCCTTATTACATATAGAAGAAAGCATTTCAAATAAAAAGCAAAATGCATCTCAGGCTGAAGCTGTGATACAATATTCCTGATGGGCGTTTTCCGTTATAATTGTCGTTTAGTCAGGAAACGAAATTGTTAGGAAAATCCTATGATTTGTCGAAAAAAAGATTGTTAATGTTGGAGAAACGGCTTGCCATCGATGAAGGTCTAAAGAAGGTATATACAGCGTTCATTGATAAATATATAAAATTAAGACGTGCCAAGAGAGTAGATATTTGAACAAAATCATTATTTTGTCACTCATTTCGCAGTAAGAAATGCAAATTCTTCTACAACACCGCTAAGAGTTGTTTTTGATGCATCTACACCCACGTCATCTCGGTATGCGATCAATGATCTTTTAATGGGAGGTCCGCAGACTCAGCGAAATTTAATGGATATATTGTTGGAATTTAGAGGGAATATTGTAGCATTCAATGCTGATGTCCAAAAATGTACAGACAGGTCAATATAAACCCAGCTCACCCAGCTTCAATTGGTTCTCTGGCATGACGACCCAGGAAAAAGATTCCAAATTCTATCTCTCAATACCTTGACGTATAGTTTTAAAAACAGTTTCTTTAAGGCGATAAGGTGCTTATGGAAAATGGCCGAAGAGAGAAAGGCAGCATATCCGCGAGCTAGTGAACTGTAAAAAATAATTTTTATGTAGATGATTTACTGAGCGGAAGTCATGATGTCAAATCAGCGGTAAGCATAGCACAAAAAGTAAATGAGATATTAACACAGGGTCAGTTTCCTTTAACAAAATGGGCTAGCTATAGTTCAGAATTCCATTCACATTTTTCTAAAGAATCCTTAACGCAATAACCATTGATTTTAAAAGCCGAAGGCATTGTAAAAACTCTTGGCCTGAAGTGGAATCCTCAAGATGATACATGGAGTGTGTGTGGCAAACTCGAATCTTCTCATGTTCCCTCCGTAGGCACCAAAATAAAATTTATTAGTGTCGTCAGTATGATCTTCGATCCAAATGGACTTTTGAGCCCAGTAACGATAAGATTCATATCGTTCATTCAAAGGCTGTGGAAGGCTAACCGTGGGATGTTCCGATCGAAGGAGAGCTTCAAGAAGAGTGGGAACAATTGTTAGAGGAGTTGAAGTTTATTCCAGATGTGATTTTTCCTCCTTTTGTTATTCCGCCTGGTTGTACGACCACCTTCTCCTTGCATTATTACACTGGCGCAGGTCCTAGAGCGTAAGGTTGTGTTATATACATCGTTTCTCGGAATGGTAACACTAACACATGCAACTTACTGTATTCTAAAACTAGGGTGGCATCTTGCTCTCAAAATTTAACAATCCCAAAGTTGGAGTTGAGTGGAGCAGTGCAACTAGTCAAACTTGTCGACGGGTGAGAATGAATCTGCCCATCCTTTTTGAAACATTTATCGTTATAGTGATAGTACTATTGACTTGTCCTGGGAAAAAAATGAAAATTCAAAAACAGCTGTTTGTCTCTCATCGCATTCAGATCATAAGAACCTCTTCTAGAAATGTGGTTTGGTCGCATGTGAAAGATTGTGAGAATACAGCAGACCTTTTGACCCGTGGGCTGTTTGTAGCCGCTCTAAACAGCTCCGTATTGTGGTGATATGGCCCTGATAATCTGGGAAGAGGAAGTGTCCAGGACATGAAAAAATGTATGATGAAACAAATTCTCTAATCTTATCAGAAAGTATACTGCCTTCGCGCTTGTTAATAAAGTTGTCGAAAGGAAAGAAAACAAATATTACTTAATTAAAGTAATAGCACGATTTTCAAAGTCATTTCCTTATTAGAACTATTGCTTACAGCCTCCGATTCATTCAGAACCGCAGAGCTACAATAACAAAAGAGACCAAGAACATAGATCCCTTATCAGTTACACTGTTAAATCAATCGCTAAATCTAATAGTTAGGGAGGTTCAGTCCCATATCTTTCATCATGAAATAAAGGCATTGAAGTCTGAAAAGGAACTGCCAAAATGTAGTAATTTAATTGGCTTATTTCGTTTTATTGATGGTCAAGGTTTAATGAGAGTGGGAGAAAGGCTAGAAAATTCTTATCTGGCATTTGAAGAGACACATCCTATAGTATTAACGTGCGATAACCATTTGTCTGAATTAATTGCAGAAGCTTATCATTTGAGATATCTACATGCAAGCCCACACTTGATGAGTTCTGCCAAAAAATTCAGATTTTGTATAATATTGCTGAACACACTAGTAACGAAAATAACAAATCGATGTTTAATCTGTGTTAAACCTAAAAGAGAAACAGACCAACAATTGGTGAATTACCAGAAACTAGGGATACACCATCCTCAACTTTTTTCTCATGCTTCAGTGGACTTCAGAGGACAGTTAAATGTTCGCATAGGGTTGCCCCAATCAAGCACTGTTGTAAAGACCTATATATCGGTTTTCATATGTCATTCTTCAAAGGCAGTATGTTTAGATTTAGTTGAATCTCTCAACACCAAACACTTTATCGATTGTGTAACAAGGTTTTCATCCCGGTTCGGTTTTCCAAGACAATCATGTCTGACAATACTAAAGGCTAGTAAAAGCTAGTAGGGACATCGCAGAATTTCTAAGCTTCATTTCAAGGAAGGAAAATCGAGAGAAAATCGAATAATTTTAAAAAATCACAATACTCAGTGGATTTTCTGCCCTCCATACAGCCCTCATGGAAACAGTCTGGTTGAGACAGCTATCAAATCCTTGAAATATCATTTGAGGCGGACCTTAGGGCAAAATGTGATGTTCTTCCTAGAATTGCGTACCTTATTATCCACAATCGAAGCCTGTCTAAATTCTCGTCCCTTATTCACCCGGCCTACAAATGATGTTGACGTGGAGGTTATGACCCCACAGCACCTGATAACAGGCCATCCCTTAAAATATTTACCCTTCACCCAAGACGACCAGAAACGTCTCAATCCTATGCAAAGGTACATGGCTCTGAAAAACCACTTAAGTTACTTGTGAAAACGTTGGTCGGTTGACTACTTGTCAGTACTCCAAAATAGATCGAAGTTGCAAACAGCATCCAAATCCTTAACAGAAAATGACGTAGTCATTTTAAAAGACTCTATGTTGTCTTTTGAATTGGAAAATAGCTAGGGTTGTCAAGACTTTTCCAGACCAAAACGAGTTAATCCGCACGATACAAGTCAAAACGTCAATGCGAACGTATACACGTGCCGTTCGAAAGGTTTGTTTGATACCAAAAGAGTAAGAAATATTGTACATTATCTCCCCAGAACTGATCAATGGACAATTCTGCAATAGTCGAAGGTGCTCGAAAGCAGACGGTCTTCGAGTCAATATGAACACCTTTAGAATTGAGATTATTAATTTCTGATTATCCCAACGACTTTCTTATTCGCGTCCTGACAGAATCTGAGAGGCAAAGTCAACGAATGATGAGTCAACTCGGAATCAAATTGGACCTTGCTCTGTCTTGACATCGATCGACTCCGATCATAAATTTATTTGAAAAGAGTGACACTTGCCGTCCACTCCCGAACCACCTATTACAGCAAGAGCGAACGTGAGCGTGGTGACTCGTACGAACTCTAAGCGAGGAATGAATTCCTTGTTCCTAATCGATAAACTATCAATCAATTGCTAGGGGTTGACACATATTCAACCAGGTCTCCTGTCATAGTCACAGGTTTCTAGGAGTGGCTTTGGTAATTATAAGTTAATGTTTATTATGTAGCTTCCGCTACAAATACGTCTAACATTTGACCAAATACAGCGAATGCGTTACACAAATACACGACGCTAAGTGAAGTGCCATCATCATACTGAGAATTAATTAACTTCAGACTTCCAGTGCAACACTTGAGGAAAACCCTTTTACCATGTTAAATACCCGCAACATCGGTTGATAGAAGGTACAACTTCAAGTCGATTTGAAGATCAAATCTGATTTCACATGCAAATTACAGTATTAACACAGCCACGTAATGCGTGTACAGTACGGACATGTTCAGGTACTCGCTGAGCGCTTACGTTATTGTAATTCGTTAAATTCAAGTGTTATCTTTTATTTTTGAGTACTCGTCTTTTTAAATTACAAACAAGGAAAAATAATACTTACACCAATGAGAAATAAAGTTGGTGTCAGTTCCTCTTTATCTTAAAACATATTCAAATATTTATTCTATTCGAAAATTATTCGGGTAGACATTCTCACTGAAACACTCTGAATACCTCTGTTGAATATATTAAATATACATATTTTAAATAAATTCGAAAGGAATTTTTCAATTAATTCTTTGAAATGGCGTTTAGGAAGTTACAACGTTTCTACCTACAAATAATATTGATTTTTTACAAGAGCTTAATGGATTATTTTTAAAATTATATTTCATAGTGTCCATCATCATTAATTATTTTTAAATTGCCATAAGTAATTATTTTCAAGCGTGTATACTTGTACGCTATGAATCATGTTTATGTTGTTATTTTCTTGTTGAAGTATAACGGAAAGTGGTAAACGTTGTACTACTGAATAAACATGTCTAAAATGATGTGACGTTATTGAAATAAATTACAATTAATATTTTTAAATGAGGTGCATTGCCTTGTCTATTCCTAATTTATTCGTTTCACCCCTGTCACAGTTACGTAATGCAAAACTGGCGTTGACCAGGATATCTCCATGCAAGTGACAGATGCCAATCTGTGCAATTTCACGCTCTACGCGCGTAATATGAGGCTTGCGTGTGAACCAGTGTCCACGTCACATATCTTGTTTCTGTGTATGGAATATCCCCTTGTTTCTGCAATGGTCGTTTACCACGACAAAATTCTATCGGTGTGGTTGAGAAAGCATATGAAGATTATATTTTATCCGTGGTTAATAGTTAGTTCTCATATCAAAATAAATAGAACAGTTCTGAAGAATGATTAAAGATGATAAAGGAAGTAATTGATGAGGACAATAAACGTACCAACGGAGGATATAAATACCACTCTTGCAGGGTCAAGACATGTTTACCCTGTGACCCAATTCATTTATTGTGAACTAATGAATGAATGAGATAAGTATGCAATAACCTCATATTTCCGGAATTAAAATTCAATTTTTTACAGAAGTTTTTTAAGCTCGATTGGTCGTCAGATTGTATTTTGTGTGTTTTCCATGTATCCCATATAAGGTAGTTCGCGGAAAAAAGTGTTCCTCTGTTTTTAAGCTTTATTTAAACGCTTCGGTATATATTTCATTCCAAAAACACTTTAACTACAACAAGAGTGTATAAATATGCCACATATTTCACACTCGTAATTCCCTAAACCACTCCTACACATCGCCGTACCACTTGTATTGCTCTTTCATATGCTTGCACCTAGTCACGAATATCACAGCATACCGGGTTGAGATAGTACTGCAATAGGTGGGGAATGGGCGGACCTTTCTGCAGTCTCATGTAGGTTCCTGTCCAAAATTTTTGATGAATCAAACTATCACTTGTTCTACCTACGAGACCAGGGCCTGTTCATGGACATCAGTACTTACTATCCATTCTCAGAGCCAGGGATGACACCCTCTTCTGGTTCCATCCACTCCAGGAAGTGTTTTGAGGACGATCTACACATTTCGCTTGTGTCTTCTATGCTGATAAGTACATTCCATCCATTGACGTCATGAAGCTTTCCCTCGACTTCAGTCTCGAAAGAGTCGGTTAGTAATGACGAAAAATATGCTAAGGATCTTTCAGGCATCGGTTCATTTATTTTTTAGCGTACCTTTCTTCTAACGTTTGGATACATCTTATCACTGACCTTGTAACGCTTCTGTTACTGAGTTACTAGTGCCTGAGTATTGGTTTAAAACATATTTGTAGAGAATTGTCGGTCAATTACGTCAAGCTCCATTAGGTAAAATCATATTCCACTCATAACTGTCCTGATGTGTGAAATCGAGTGAAACTTGTCTACAACTAGCAGATGGGGAAAGTAGTATTTGTCTTACTTTCCGGGCAAATAAAATAGTCCTGCTGAAGAAGTTAATGTTCATATTATCAAACAGAAAGTCAGTTATCAGTTCATATTATCAAACAGAAAGTCAGTTATCAGTTCATATTATCAAGCAGTATTTCATTCATCGTGGGCTTAGCTTATTATTATAGTTACTCTATATTTTTAGTTAGTTATTATATATTTTTCTAACGTGTATGTTTCACCAACGTGCCTGGATCAATGATGCAATTCGGATAGCGCTACTCGCGTTGGTCTTCTCCGTCGGTAGAGTGCATCGGCGTGTTACAACCGCAGATAAACAAACGCCGATTACAGTATTTGATCTTGTTCAACACCGTTACCGTTATTTTGTGGGTAGCCATCCATAAGTATACTATACGGGATTTCAAAATGCTGTCGAATACTCTCGAAAAAAACAAATCGTATACAATTGTTAGAATATAAAGTTATCAGAACGCGATATACGTGAGAATATTTTCTAGACGGAACTCCACGATGAGAGGACTTAAAAAGAAAAGACCAATGTTTTCGAGAAAGAGTTAAGCGCGTATTAAGTTAGGTTTGATCATCACCTATACAAATATTAGTCTTCAAGTACATTTTTTTTATTATTAGAAAATTACGATTGTGTGTCTATTTCCACAATCCAACTATTACTTTGATTTTCTGAAAGTATTAAAATACATTTTTATGATGCAATGAAGTATTTTCCTGTAGAAATGTTCATTGTATTAAATGATGTGTGAGAAATAGGAATGAGGTTATATTTACCAGGATTGTGATCCAATCAAAATAATTATTCGCGTTTTACGGCGACGTTTTATGAGAATGACAATATCTGCGTGCATTTGTCGCACATTTTGGTAAAACGGTCCCTGGTTTAGTTCTAAACATGTGGAGGAAATTCTCCTATCAGATAACTACGCGAATATGACGCAGATTTCATCCAGGGTATATTATGCGACCTTATCACGGGTACAATTATGTCGTCATTCAGGAGCGTTAAGATGCTTTGCTCCGTTTCGCTTGCACTTGAGGCCACCCACACTCTGTTCCATTACAGTCGAAAATCGGTGTTTCAAAATGAAGATGCATCAATGTAACTACTTGTATCCATCTATGCAGGAACAAAGTTTGGTTTCAACATATCCTATGATTCATGTAAAATCTGATAGATAAAATTCAATATGGGCGCCCATGGAAGTAAAAAGCATTATGACCATCTCCGTAACTTTGCGTTCCCTCTGCGTTTTTGGAATCAGCTGATTTTTTGTGAGATTGGTGTAAGGCAACCTTTTTGTCTGAAATGAAATTGAAAGAGCTATATGTGCGCCAAAAGTCACAGAACGCTGTGAGATGCAAGCTACTGTAGAAAGTTGGATATAATCTCAATTAAAAATTTTTTCGAAATTGCAGGAAAAAATGCAAATTATATTATACATAGCGAAATGCGTGGCTGCGTGATTGGTGTATCGAAGTAACTTCCAAAATCTTTGCATTTAATTTACAGTTGTAATACTTCTATACGCTGTTCAAATTAATATCTTAACTCTTGGTCAATCATTGCAACAGCTATTGTATACCTTCGCAGGAGAAATCTGTCACGTCCATTAAACCTGTCAGCAAATAAACGTATAATTCATAGTCAAAAAGCTATTAAATTTACGAATGACCACGAGGAGGGCAATAATGCAATTAAACTTATTTGCTGTTCGGAAGCAGGGGATTAACCAACTTATCAATTCCGATCTAAAACCCCGAAATGACGGATGTAACATTTCTCAATGCCTTTAAAAAATAACGAAACATAGTGAAGTTGAAAGAATATCCAAAGAACATATGACAGATTCTATAATCAAAAGTTAAAGTAAAATACTTACTTCCATAAATTCATTAAATAATGCCGAAAATGTGTCTAGTGGTCTTATAAGGGAATCTGCCTCGGTACGAAGGTAACCAGAGAAATATCCTTGCCGGGATGGAGCTACAGAGATAATGAATACAATAGTGAATACAATAAGGTGGAAAACAGATTAAGTAAACTATAGTAGAGCTATTTACACCCTATATTTCTATCTTATTCAGTTGCGAAATGTAATGAATAACATACAAATTACTGTATTCTACTACACAACGACTCAGAGAGGATTTTTGGCTTTCATTAGGTGTTTATTCCTATTATTATATCACGAATAACATCCTATTATTATATCACGAATAACATTTTATACTATGCAACAACAGAAATCGCAAATCAGAAATCATGCATAAAACTATCATAGTATTGATAAATAAATAGCCGACAATATCTCCGTATCCCCACGTTACTTCAAATTCCTCAATATAAAGATTTATTTATTTACCACTACAACACAACACTGTAATTCTAATCATAGTAGGTGAAAATACACATGGAAACTTGTTATTCAATATGTATTCTAAGTAATTCAAAAATATATTTACAGGGCACATAAAAATACTTAAAAACATAACATAATGAAGTACAAAAGAATGAAATAAATAATAAAAATACATTAAAAATTTGTAGACAATACCGTATAGTGTAAACTTCTGTGAAGAATCACTGAAGTCAAGGTCATCAGATTAAGAATTTTCTTAGATTGAGATAAATATGTATAGAGGTGACGCATATGAAACAACGAGTTGGGAACTAGCAAGTGAAATAAGTCCCTCTTTCTCAGTTTGTTAATCTTAATATTAAAACAAATTACAGGCAATAATTCACGGTTCAGAAAATATAAGAAATACTTTAATGGAAGCGTTTTCATGTGTTCAAGGAAGGTAAAAATATTGTCGGTTGACTGATACCTTTGCCTATGCAAATGTTCACCAAAAAAATATATTGAGTGTGGATGAAGATAGATTATCCAGCAATGGAGTGCACGTGCTAAAAAGTATTACGTAAATGCAATTTCCCATAGAATAACTTCGATAAAATTACCAGTCGAGTTCTTCACTAACCAGATTTAGTGCAAAAATTTCTCAGCCTTTGTCCACAAATGCGTTTAACAGTGTCACAATCAGCTTCTACAAATTTTATCTCTGTAGACTATATAAGTGTACGGGTATTATCTTTGTCGTCATCAGAGACCACTACCAGCTGCATCCGCTCACACTGGCCCGCTTCTCGAATCGCGACACTCATAATCTAGGGGTGGCAAAAATCTCACGAACGTCTTATCCTTGACCTATGGATTTCGCAAATGCTGAAGCTCTAAATCCATAGTCAATTGCTGTTAAAATTCAATTTCAAGTATCTACCAATACTTTTATTAAGGTAGATGAAATTTTTTATCCAGTATAATTATTTTTAACACTCTTTTGAAGGTTTTGGGATAAAATACATGTATGTCTATGAAATGGAAAATAAACATGGAAAATTAGTAATATAACATTATTCTTCAAAGAGTGATCCGAAACGCACAACGTTACGGTTATTTTCTTCTGACGAATGAAAACTATTTTCATCTATAGAGAAAAACATGTCAAAAGAGTTTTCTCCTTTGCTTTAAATGTTTTGTTTAACAAAACCACGCATCGTCCAGGAATTTCTCCTGTTGAACACTATTTCAACATTTTTCTCTTCAGAAAATCAGAGGGAGAAAGTTGTAGGACAAACTCTTCAACTCTTCAACTGAGGTATGAACTAAGGGGGAGAGTAATGTTAGTGACACATGATAATCTCATTGGTCTAAATTTTTATTTTAATCGGCAAATTCATCTTCCAAGAACATTTTGTTTTTATGACTCTTTCATTTACTGAGAAAATTTTCAATACAGTGAAAAATGGTTCAAGTTAAACAAAGAAACTTACCTCCCGTATTGAATTATATATTTAATCATGATTTATGATAACGTTGACACTTGCTGATATAAGTTTACGATCAAAATGTGATATGAGGAATATTGAAAATGGATCTCACCTTGTAGTAATTGCAAAATTGATTCCCAAATTATTTTATCAGAAATAATAAAATAACTATTTCGTATCCAAAAATAAGAAGAAAAAACCCCTTTACGCAGAAAAGTATTTTGCTCTTGCTTATTGCTGGGAGGAAACACCAAGTCGAGAACAACGAGAAACACGTACGTAGGATACGGATTTGTATATCCCTAAAGAAACTGTCCTAGTAAAAAGCGAAAGTATAGCTTGTGAGTCACTTTGATAGCGTAAATGTGACAATCCTTATGCTGGATCTTGATGCATGCATTTAATTAAAGCCGAGGAAACAATAGTCCCAGCGACAACGTTTTTGCTCATGCGAACAAAGTGACAACGGAAGTCGTAAAACAACTAGGTTTTATCCACTATTACAATTTTAAAAAATTTCTAATAATTATTACGAAAATATTCATGCAAATTATTTCTTTTCTGGAAAGAAAACTGTTAAATATTCATTTCTGGAAAGACGTCTATCTAACAATTATTTTAAATTAAGAAATATGGTGCCCTAGGCAATTAACGCTGACCTAACTTAAAATTCATTTTTTTCTGTAAATATTTTTCTAATGAAGTAAACAATTCAATAGAAAGATTTAACATAATTTTAGTTTCAAGTTGTAACTATTCATAATTTTCATGTCACTGACACCTTTTTAAAACCTCGTCTTGAACGTTATTAAAAATAGTGTGATTATTACCAAACGTTCGATAAATTATGTGCTGGACGCAAGAAAACATAAAATTCAGATAAAAACTTATTTATTAAATTACAAAGAGAATGTAACAAATTAAAATGAATCAAAGGAAATATGTTACGCGTGTTAAGATGTTTGATAACTTCAAATTTCAGTTATAATCCTTTTTTAGCAATTTTTTTAGTTCTGCATTTTATTTTATAAAAATGTCATTACGATGACTGCTTTTTTAATAAAAAAAGATTATGTCAAAGAGGTCTGAAGGACCTTGAGATACGGCGCGTCACATTGGGGAGCGACTTGCGTTCGAGCTAGTGTGTTCCTATGGGTTTCAGTGCGTGAGCTGTGACGCTAGTGATGCGAATAAAAGAATGTTTTCTGTAGTCGGGGTGTTATTTAACAGTGGGTGTTAATTTCCGAACTCACCTTAAATTGAATTTATTTAATGGAAAAGAAAATTTTCCTAGAATTTACATAGTTTCAAATAACAAAACTAAGAAAACAAAATTTCGTTTTCTACAGGAAGTAACATTATAGTTAGTCTAAATGTTTCTGAAATTTTTAATAGAATAATATTCGAGTTCTATGTAATGTAGATTCTCCATCATTTGTATTTCCCTACGAAGTCTTCATTTGCGTCCTCCAACAGGAAAAATAAATGGGAGGGTTACATCTTCGAAGCTTGTCTGTGGATTAATAATTGGTGATTAAGATATTAGACATGGATTTTCCGCAATATTTCCTTTCATCACGTAACGGTAATATACTGATTTGATGACCCCGTTTTACTTCAATACATTCGTATTTTACTTATACTTGCAGGTCGGCATGTAGGGCATAAAACGGTGTAGTTAAAATGAAATTTCACTGGAATACCTCAATAAGAAACAAGGAGTATAAAGTTGTAATAACATGTGATATTCACTTACGTAAAATAATTTTGTTTTGTGTTTATCACTCTATTTTAATATTTTGAATATAGTTTCTTTGCAGCATCAATTAATATCACTGCTAAGGTTTGAAACTACGCACATTTGAAAAACGGAAAGAAGTGAAATAGGAATACTTTTTCTCTTCTAGTTACAAATAGATGTATTTGCAGGATGACAATCCTAACATACATCGTTCTCCATTACATTCTTGTAAGACTAAGATGATCCAGTGAGTGACGTTTTAATAAGTTGAGGAAAGATATAAATTTTGGAGAAAATGTTTCGGAAAAGAAAAGATATTTGTGCATCATATCCTTGGATAGTTCGAAGGATGAAACACCAATGGGTGGACTGTTTAGAAAGAACTATACCTGGGAATGTTCGCGATTCCAAACTTGAAACACTACAAATGGCGATGATTCCGAAACCCACAAGAACTTCGCAGAGATAATCTGTCTACAGGTGGGGCAAAATGAAACTGGTCCAGAAGAGAATTGTAACCCTGACATGGAGTTGACCCTTGTTAATGAATCTGTTTAAACCACATGTGGATCAACTAACAGAAGATGAACGACTATGCATATTTTCAGTCAGGCGGAACAACATCACACACCGCCTTGAGACCTTGTTACGAGTGCATGAGGTGTTCGGTGAGGTGAAGACAGTCAGTAGCTCTCTAGGCTGTACAATCTCCTGGCTTCTTCTTCCGCCTGATCTCTTTCCCTGTGATTTTTACCTGTAAGGCAAATTGAATAGTCAGGTGTACTCACACACTGGAAGAGCTACAGCAGAACATTGAAAACGCTATTGTTGCTATCTCTGAAGCAGAGTAGCCACGCGTGTCAAACAGCTAGATAAATCGAGGACAGCGCTGCATCGACGTCAAAGGTGGCATTTTCTGTGATGAGCAGTTTTCCTGTTCATTAACAAAGGTCAATTCCGTGCAAGTCTTATAAATATTTACAAGGTTAATTTTATCTTACTCACCCTGTACCATCATCCTTTCAATTGTCAATTACTCCATGTACGTGCCATATGTAAATTTGACTCTATCCCTGCAATGTTTGGTAGAATTTTACCTAAAATACAGTTATGTGGAGAGAAGAATGAGATATAGTGGGATAGTATTGTCGTACAATGATTGAAATTAAATGAAATGTATACTCAGTAATATAGGTAAAATTGCCCGATTTCATACGAGACATTCCCAAGACACCCGGAATAACTGTCGACAGTGTTGACAAAATTTCATTCAAAAATAAGTTTCATAGTGGGACCAAATCCATGGATCTAATTAATATGAGAATAGAATGATTTTCACAATACTGACAAAATCAAGTTAAGATATTTCCATTCATATGTGCTACACACGCGTATATGTGTTTTTCTATGTTTAAATTAAATAGTATGAATGTGATTGAATCCGCAAAATTTCATGATTGGTGTGAATTTTATTTAGAAAACGTTAGATGTAAACTCGTTGGGTATAACATAGAAAGTGAATTGGAATATCAGTTACACAGTTCGTATGCGTTAATCAATAGGTATTGAATGTTATATATATATATATATATATANCAAATTACATTACCCGTTTTTCCACGACATTCTGTTAAAATAAATCTTGAATTATTTTAATTGGTAAAATATCATCAGAAAGTTTCAAATAGCAACTTTTTCAAATTTTCCCCTCTACCTTAAGAAGATTTAAATTTGTGTCAAAATACAGTTAGTGGAGAGACAATTAAAATGATGACTATATTTGCGAAAGTTTGAAAAATCACACCTGAACCTGAAATGTTCCCTAACAGAGATAAATATTTTTTAAGATAGTTCGAACGCTCGAGCACAAACCTTAACAAGTCTTAAACCTCATCTTGATGGCAAAGAATCGGGTATCTACTACTTGGAACTCTTACGCTGTGGGGTCTGCACCTCCTCAGTTGAATTAAAATGACTCATTAAACATTCCTGTAGTTTCCATGAATAATTGTCATACCCGGGCTCGGATTTTGCATGTTTTACATATTTTTTCTGACTTTCTATGGCTCTTAAATTTGATTTCTAGCATTTTTAGGTTGCAGGACTATCTAAATTTAGTAGTGCATGTAAATGCACTTTTTTATTTTTGTTTGAATTCTATAAATTTTAGGTCAAATTGGTGTAATAAATAAAAATTTATGTGTTCATAATGAAAATGGTATTACCGAATTTACTTGTGTTTGTCGCGCCCTCGTATGTATCCCGCTCCCGATTTTGATTGCATGTTTTGAGGAAAATTTTTTTTATTAGAAAATAAGCGGAATTTTCAAAAATCAGAAGTAACTCAATAATTATATTAACAGAAATACGAATCAATTATGAATATTAATAAAGAATACCGATACATGTAATGCCATTTGCAAATACATACAGTACTGGCAACTTAAGATAAAATTGTATCTGTGCTCTCTTGTCAATGTCTCCTCCTGTGGAGCTTTCGAAGGTAGTACCTTCGGATGAAATGAAATCTTATCGGATCTTTGATTCGGATGGAATGAAATCGGTATCACGTGAAGTGAAACCGATATTGTACACTATTCGATATTATTTTCTAGAATTAGATTTTCTCGTGTGATCCACGCATCCCATTTTTAGGCTTCGTTTGAGGTATAAAATGTGCGCGGCATAAACGACTATATATAGTATTCAACTATCCCAATTTACACTTGCACTTCTTAGTAAGAAGTAGATACGTAACGTGTTTTTTGATGTGCATGTTTCGAATGTTTTAGTGCATATAATTGGATTTTTAGTTCATATCTTGGGCATTTTAGCGCACATTTTTATGTGTTTAGGTCATATTTTCCGATTTTGGGAGGGAATATCCGAGCCGTGGTCATAACAAGTAATTCACAAGTGAAATAAACAGTTTCCAGGACACAGTCCTTACCAAAGTTCTTATAACCTTTTCGGTCTTTTACGTTGAAATTCAACAATCATGGCAACCCACCTAAAAAATAGTCCCCTATGATGAAGCAGATCGCTAAAGAGAAAATAAGATAAACAAAATTTACAAATCTAAAATTTCCCCTTGTAGGATCCCCAAAATAATTGCCAAATTCACCTTTAGAACGTTGAAAATATTAGTTCGCTTTTGATGTCCCAAGAAACATCGTTCATTATAAAACAATTATTATGAAATAAAAATATTATTTGTATTGTTAAAAACATTAATTGGAAGGTTTATTTCATGAAAACGTACCCATCACAATGTATTGTGAGACTCAGAAGAAA
This sequence comes from Laupala kohalensis, assembly GCA_002313205.1. Lineage (NCBI taxonomy): Eukaryota > Metazoa > Arthropoda > Insecta > Orthoptera > Trigonidiidae > Laupala > Laupala kohalensis. Next base: position 122,043 of record NNCF01128368.1, read on the forward strand.
AATTGACTGAAGAAACCATTCCCATACATCTCTATTATGGTGACTTGCAACCTTATCTACTTTGTCATTTCCTTCTGGCAATTAGACGCTTCAAAATTCTGCTACCTGTTGGGCTTCCTTTCATAAAGTATCTTGAATACTCATCGCGATAACGTCAAACCACATTCTGCCTTTATACTTGAGAGATATATATGAACATTCTCTTTCATTAGTAACATAATTTTGTCCCATCCGTGGCTACGGTGTCAGCGTGATCGCTCGTCACCAAGTCATTCCCAGGTGGGGAAAGATAAAATTTGAAGCTTTTCATTTACATGTCTCAGTTTAAATAGCTGTGATGTATGAAACGTTCACTCTCTGCGGCTAACAACCGCAGTTGTAATACTCGGATACAGCAATCTGGATCCTATCTAGACGCTGTTCCTCCTATCTCGATAAAATTCACGATGTGTCTAGTGAGTAAACTCACACAAAAACTGAGTCTTACTGGCACTCGTCATTCGTGGTCCTTAGCTGGATCTTTCCCATGGCTTTCAAACGTAAGGAGACGGCTTCTTGTGTTACATTTAATTGATCCGCGAGTTCTTGTTGGGTTTGAGCGTCATCCTCATCCAAAAATGCTTGCAATTCACTGTCTTCAATCTTTCTCGGCGAACTTCCACGTTCTTCGTTTCTCAAGTCAAAATCGCCACTTTTGAATTTCTTGAACCTCTCAAAGCACTGTGATTTACCACGAGCATGCTCACCGTAAGCTTCGACAAGAATTCTGCAGCAGTTTTCTTTAAATGGTAACAGAAAATCAAAGCTGTCCGCAAATCGTAGTTCGTAGGCACAAAACTCGACATGTTCAACGGTATTAAAAACTATGCTCTTATATGAAACTTGTATTGTTGAGTTGTGAGTATTGTTGTCAGCTGTCAAAGGAATAAAATGGCGCCAATGTCTGAAGGTAGCTAAATTGACAGCTATGGTCATCCATGGGCAAATTCCTGTTTCATATATACACACCTGGTATAATGCTAGATAAAAAAATAATTTATGGGTGTTAATCAAACCTATAAAATAAGACGTCTAACATTCAAATTCGTTTCTTAGTTATTCAAAAAAACTCAGAAAGCACTGTTTTTTTTAAAATAATTATTACAAAGAGCAATATTTTAGGTTAACAATTGTCACATTACGTCAAATTATGCCAAATTGTAATATCGTTAAACAAGGAGGAAAATATTTTGAAGTCCTCTTTTGATGTGGAAAGAATCGGTTGATAATAACCCTGTTTTTTATTTTTTAAGCTGAATCATGACTTCCTACAATTACCAGGCTGGATCGTGCGTTATGTGGCAGCATTGTACTGATGACTGGTTTAGTTAAATACGTTAACTTGATTTCAGCAAATGGATTGCTTACGGATAGTAACGAAGCGCGTTATTGAGGTCATATTCATTTCCCTGCACCAAAAGAATCCGAACTTAAAGTAACTTTTTATTTACTGTGGTGTCAGGCTATATATTTTTAGCTTCTGTGGTATTGACAAATAAATATATGAATTGTAAGTATGATTTAATCATAGCTTATAATGAATGCGTGTTTGCCCTACTTTTTATATTTGGTATTGGTTTACAATGAAACTTTTGATCGTTGAAAACAATATAACGATTGTAAGTGCATCTTATTCTATTTAAGAAATATATTTCAAACAGAGCTGTTAAAATACTACAATTTGACGTGTGGTGGAGCTTTGTTTTTAGATATACTGTAGTTAAATGTATTTCCTAAATTTGATAACCAAATTTCAATTGATATTTATACGTTATGTTAATGTAGATTACAGTTATTAAACTTAAAACTTGTTGTTTTTTATTATATCTAATTGGGATGTGTGTTAATTTTCAAATAGATGTCTATATTATAGATGGCTCCTATATCTTGTGTGCCAGGGTGCTACAGCAATAATGAGAGCACCATCAAGCAAACTGGCTACGTTACAGTTTTTAAGTTTCCTAGGAATCCAGAACAGTTATCATTATGGCTGAAAGCCATCCCAAGAAGGGATGTCACACTCCCAGAATGTCGCCTGAGTTAAACATTTCGAACCTAGTGATTTGAGTAGCTGTTTCTACTGATAAAGAGGGCAAAAGGAGTTCTAGAAATCACTATTCACTCAAAGTTGGTGCTTTACAAAGAATCTTTCCGGGACTGCCAGAAAGATTCAATTAACCTTCTCAATTGAGAATGTTGAAAGAAGCCATGAGACTTAAAAATGAAGAACAAAAATATTTGACTGGAAGAGGATAAAATTAGTTCTATGGATAATTTCCAAAGACATTGATAAGTTGAAAGGCGTTAGTGATAAATGGAAAGTTTGTATTCAATAAAAAATTGTTTGTTTTAGTTTTAAATTTTGAACGTATTCCAAAGATTAACTCTAGTGTTAAAATTGTTCATAATTTATCAGTGGAAGTGTGTGTCGATAATCAAATTTTAATTACCTCACAATTGGCTTGGATTGTCCGTGAAAAAAAACTCAGAAAGATGGTCGCAGTCAGAGAATTTACTTGCCAGGTATGTTGATTTTTCTGTCTGGACCACTGAAGATCAAATCAGCGTTGATTTAAAAAACGCTGTCGCTAACCATGTAGAATTGTTGACAAACTCTCCTAAGGTATTTTTGTAATTTGTATTTTTGCATTTTACATTTGTACATTTTCAGGCACTTGTCTCATAATAGAAGTAATTGAAATTTTTGTAAAATTAATAAACATAGTTTATATGCATTTCAATTTGCTTTTCTGTATCCCCGTCCTTCCACATGTAAGTATTAAATATCTTTCATTAAAAATAATCGTACTGCTAATTTTTAGTGAATGAACGTGTTATCTGAGATACTTCTCCTTTGGACGGCCTACGAGACCGGAGTTGCCAAGCGTTAAGTGGTAATTGTAGGAGATCATGGCTGAATCCTCCGCAATTGTATGTGCGAATTTCTAGTTTTAAGTTTAAATTCTGGAATGTTACACAAATATAGAAGATTAAGAATTTATCGTCAGTTCAGTGGTTAATAGCATTTCACTTCTCACGGAGGGCTTTATAAGCCAATTTGTAACAAAGAGAGGTATATGTGGAAGAGAGGAGGGAACATTCGTCCATATGCTTTTTAATTACCATCTTTACTGTGAAGAAAAGAGTAAATATATAAAGTACTTAATGATAATTGGAGAACAAGGAGACTATACACAGGAGATGGCACTCATGTATTGGGGGTATGTACGAAAAGCGTCGTCAGCTCACGCGGCAACATCAGCAACTGGGCAACATGAATCTCCAACGCCATCACACGCTGGATATTGTAACTACTCGTACTTCAATAGCAGTTCTTGCTCCCAGTGTTTATAACAATAAACATAACAGGACAAATTAACATTATATAAACATAAACACAAAATATGTTTTCAAAAAAGCAGAAACACAAACCTGTTATAATACTGTATTGTATAAACCATATAGTTTTTGTGTCTGAGCGTAAATTGAAACTCGTACTTATTTTTTATAAATTTCATTTTTGATTTACAATGTTTGTATTAATTAAACACTTTGTCCAAAATTAATGTATTTCCCCAATCCATCAAGTGGTCAGTACACAGGCACACAAAAAATGTCGAAACCCAGAAGGTAGACCCTACTACCCCTGTGAATCGAATATGACTATAAAAAAATTAAGTATCTAATTTTTTATAGCTAGTGGGGGGTGCTAAGGGAAACTTGGATAATTTTTTTTTTTAATTAAACATTTATGCAATACGATATATTTCCCCCAGGGGGCTTACATCAAATAAGTACGTGTTTGGCAAACACGGGGCCCGGAGCTGAGTCTGGCATTGCTTCCACTTGTGCTAGGCTCCTTCCTTTCTTTTTCCTGACCTTCCTTGGTCACCTCTTGTTCTTTTCGATCCCGACACGATTAGGGCTAGGGTATCTTTCATTTTCCTTTTACTTCTTTTTTTTAAAAAAATGATTTAAGTAAAGTCTTGAGATATGTTGGGATTTTAGTTTTGAGTTGTAATTCAGGAGGGTTTTTAGTGGGTATGGCTGAGTCATTCGGCGAGTCCCACACGCGGGGAGGGTCATGTTGGCTCTTCCTAGTGCGTAACTGCATTTTCCCTACCTGTACAAGTTTTAAGGGCTCTAATGACCTCGATGTTGACGAGCCCTAAAGCCCCACAAAAAACAAAACAAAAAAAAACGATATATTACGGAGATGAGAGGGAATCAAGGTAAGAGAAATAAAGGACAAAAAGAGAAAATAAAATACAAACGAACAACATAATAACTCCGTTGAAAATACGGCTGGCAAAAATGAGTACCTTTTTTTAAAGTTATGTGTATATTCGTATGTTTTGAATTATTTGCGAAATTAATAATAATAATAATAAAAATAATAATAAGGTTATCACAATTTATTACGTATGGGATTACAAGGGGATTTGAGCCAATGTGGGATAAGGCAACTATATGGAGGAAAAATTCTGTCAATTACTACTAATGGTGCAAGTGTGTGGTACAAATGAGGAAAATGTTACAACACAGTTTCGACTAAGACATTGAGGGATCTTGTCAAGTATTTTACCAATAGATATCAGTATTCAGATAGCATTGCTTTATCACATACGGAAAGGCGAAACTAAAATAGTTTATGGAGAATGGTTAAAAGAGGATAAGAAGGGAAGAAAATCAACTTTAGCAAGTTGTGGTTAAGTGGTCATATTCGTTGGGATACTGCAAAAGAAGTGAGAGATTTACATCATTTCATTAAGGAAGTTAAATTACACAAAAGAACAAGCGTTGGTGTGACCTGATTGGACCTCTTGTGCCGTTTCTAACGGCGTGGCGCATGATAATTTCAACTCATATCTAAGGAAAAGGAATGATAAAGAATGGTGATTGTAAATGTGGATATGACGAAGAAACAGTCTCACATGTGAAGATTGTGTTTTCAATAACGAAGAACGAGGACAAGTAACGAGATTAATGAAAAGGAAAAATGTAATTGAAGAAAATGACGTATAAACTTTTTGAAGAGCTACACGCGATTTTGACTTTAATGATAACTATACGGATTACAATAAAGGAATTAGCTAAATGAATAAATTATATCAGCTTTGTTAAGAGAAAAATTCATACCCGGTAATGACACAGTGTCCAGTTTCTGCGGAAAGGACAGATTAAAAAAACATGACACTTTTATCAGTATTTGAAAACGTATTGATATGTATATTTTTTGTGAAAGAAATTAGTAAATACATTTTTAATGGATTTAGTGTGATAATACTAAGTAGGCAGAAAACGATGTTGTGTCTTCTCTTCTATCAAACCGCTACTCAGGAGAGCGCCGATTTCGCGAGCGAACGTTGTAAGAGTGGTAGATTTTCAGATGGGATTTCCCTTTATAGATTTGACCAAAGTTAGTTCGGTACTTCACGATCTCCAGCAACAAAACATGTCTTCTCCCTTATTCACTCACTCAAATCATCTGAACCTCAACAAAGACACACGATTGATCAACTAAGTAAACAATTTCAGGCGACCGAGCTAAGCTCGGATTAATTCGATGTAGAAAAAATCGTAGGTAAAATTTTAATAAATGAATTTATAGACATTTCTTCATAACTTATTTGATAAGTTTATTTAATTTGTTTATTTCATGAAATTTATGTTAAAAATATACTAAAAAACAAAAATTGTTACGTATTTGTTTTATTTTACTAAGGGACAGAGCTTGCATCAAGATTAGAATATTTTCAAGTAAATTTTTAGTAAAAGAATTCTTATTTTACCGATGAATTAGTATTTCCTATAATACTGATCACTATTCAGGTGTCACGGAGCGGCGTCCGCGTTACTGGGAAATGAGTCATTTATTATTTCAGTCAGCGATAGCGAGTGTTACCCATTTCTTCAGAGTAAAACATTCCACAGAACACTCAAATGTCATGACCCAGCGGATGTATCCCAGACAGAAGGGATGTAACTGTTTCGTTCACAGACGAAAACCGATTTAGACTTACAATTGTTCCCATATAATATTTTTGTAAAACGAATTATCACAAGATTATACTTAAGCCATTCGATTCCTGATATTAAAAATCCCATCTATATCAAGTCCCACCCACCATACGTTTAAGAGATAGCCGTTTTCAACTTACAAATTGCTTGTGTAATGAGTCAGATATATTATGGCTTCTCTATACACTCAGTACGCAGATAGAAAGTTATGGAACACGCTAACAGATGACAGCACCAGTCTTAACAAAGCTCCTCGAGACGTTCAATGAATTCAATGAAGGTAGAGCTACCTCCGTATACTATTCAGCAAAACCACGGATAGGGTGTAACTGGCGATCCTTTCGAGAATTTAATGTACCAATATCTATAATATTTCCATATCTTACACAATTGGAGGTTTTTGAATATTTTCCAGAAGATTGAAAACGTCATTAGATTGAAAACGTATTATCATTAGTTCTCTAACGTGCCGCTTTCTATTTTACATCATTGTTCGTGTTATTACTTCTTATATCGTTTACAAAGAGAAATAAATTGAACGATTTGAATGATATTGTACGAATTGGAATTTTTCTCCGATTTTTTTTCCGGATTTTCAATTAATTAATACAAACTCTTTTACAAACAGTACTTCGTGATAGTGCATTAATAGAAACGCAAAAATACGGTAAAAGAATTGTATATCCTTCCATGTAAGTTGCTACGAAAAAAAAGGTGTTAATTTAGATAAGAATGACAATCTAGTCAATAAAATAAATCAACACAAAATTCTAATATTCTGACATATATTCTTGGGTTTGTTTTTTATTCACGTCTGATAAACATAAAACCAATGAGGTATTAACCAACAGTAACAAATCGAAACCCATCACCTGGAATATAGCTGTTAGCTTCTAACACTTATTTTAATCAATCTTAGCAATATATCCCCATTAATATCATCTGTGACAAATCAACACAACTATTCTCACTGAAAACTCTGGAGAGAATGTGTTAAAAGAACTTCTGATACGAGTTAACGTTCGCAAATTGCTGAAAATAGTTTTGACATAGATTTTTCGTGTGCAATAATTACAAGAACTAATTGACATAATTCTGTTGTTGCTAAAATTGAATGTGGCACGAAGAACCCGTTGAGCATGAAATGTATCGGTAATTTCTTGTTTATTATCCACGTATTTCCTTAATTTGTAAATAAACTGCAAGTAAAAACTATCTTATTATAATTTGGAAAAAATTCTAATGTTGTCACCGTGAAAACAGGCAAAATCAACACGACAGATTTTTTACACTTTCGAGGAAGTTACTACATTGGTCACTGTTGGAATAACAATGTTTTCGGAGGGAAACAACTGATACAACAGATCTGACAGTGAGTGAGTCTATCGTGACCGTCATGTGATTTCGTAAATATTGATATAGTAATTAGAGTTATCTCAATATACTTCCGCCACCTGTAAGTTATGTACATCACTACTCATGTGCATCTAAGTCCAATTGATTGATATTATAGCAGGTTATTCGTTTCATTTTTTCTTAACTCTTCAACAGTGATATATTATTGAGACTGGTAAACAAATTTGTTACGAGTATTTAATAATAATTTAATGTTGCAATTGTTATTAATAAATACACACAATAAAGAAGACAAGTATTTTAACATATATCTTAGAAATGTAAACAAATTTCACACGTTTATCCCTCACTTTAATACTTTTACATGATTTTTTACAAAGTGAACGACATGCAACGTGCGATACAAATCCCAAATCCATTATTAGTTTATAAATTCCTATTTTTTATTCCTTGATATTATAATCATTGCAGTGAAGCTAGATATCTCATAGTAATCTAAAACATATTGTATTGAGAAGAAACTATTTTCAGGACAATGTGAAAATGGTAAGACTCCCATGTTCTTTTTACGTTAGGAGAATTACCAAAATTTTAGAATTATTATGATTTAAATTATGTACGAGCAAAAATTAAATATGGCCGGCCAATAGTATATATTTTGCCTCATGATTTACGATTTTTTAAAATGATGATGCAATTATTGTTGAATTTCTTATGAGAATAATTGTATTTTGATCTGAGTAAAATGAAATCTTGGAGGTCAATTTCGATCACAATTCAAGTCGAATATCACTAAAAGAACTTTGGATAGGGGTAATTATCGAAGAATCATTAAAGGGTCGGAAGGATCACACAGAAATACTTTATAATGAAAAGACTCGATTTATGTTAGCATAGGTAGGATCACCCCCATAAGATTCAGTAAAATGAAAAAATAAACTAATCTAAAACAATTCAAGACGGCGGAAAATAAGCCTATGAAAAGTTACTCGTGCACGCACAGATATTTCAGATTCCCTTACATCTTGTGACTCAAGGGGTCAATGGGCTGAAGCCCCTCTACTTAAGGGTCCGGCGTGACGACCGCATTAACCCTGCAGTTCTTTTTAATTACTATTGTCGCAATGTGGTAATGTGCTGTCTTAACGAGCGAGTTATTCGCGACGACCGCAGACCTCTGGGAAGAGAAAGGGGAACATGCTTTTTGCGGAAACGCTGCTAATGCAAAGGAATTTACCATAAGCGAAATCGTTGTTTTGCCTTCAATTCATCTAAATTTTACAAAAACAAAACTTAATTGTATCAACTATTTTGAGTTTTACCTCCAGCAGCAAGAATATATAAATCCTTGAATGAAACCTCACTTGAGCAAGTTGCCCGTGAGAGAAACAAATTAATAGAAATGTAACCAATGGTACTTTGTGATATCTTTAACTACATGTATACAATGGGCGTATTCCCTGTAATGTGGATATTGGAACTTTGTGTATTGGAAATTAATTTATTGGAACACATCAATTATTTTTCCACTATATAAAAACAAAGGCAATGTAAATGACACCACTAACTATAGAGAAATTTCATTCATCATTGTTGTAGTAAAAGGTTTTTGTAAAATACTGTGCAGTAGACTGAAAAGATGGGTTGAGAATGAAGAAAACTATCAATTTTACAAGCAGGATTCAGAACAAATAATAGCACAATATACAATTTTTTATTCTTACCTCTCTCGCGGAACGGGCAACAGCCATTAAAAGAGGAAAACTATATTGTGCTTATGTTGATTTCGAAAAAGCTTTAGACAGAGTAAATAGGAATTTACTTTGGACTACATTAAGAGAAAAGGGCTTATCGACTAAATTTATCACTATGTTAAAATCTGTATATAGTACTGAGTGCATGTGGCCGTCTTTAGGATGGTACTGTCACAAATATTTTCTCAGTAAATCAAGGGGTCAAGCAGGGTTGTGTTCTTTCTCCACTTCTTTTCATATTATTCATAGATGGACTCATTGATAAATTACGTAATATTAATTCGGATTCTCCTACAATAAGAGAAAACTACAGACCAATACCAGGATCATTGTTCGCTGACGATCTAGTTATCCTTCCAAAAACTGAAATAGGATTACAAAATAGTCTAAACACGCTTGAAATATATGTGCCGAAATGCAGCTTAAAGTAAACATTAAGAAGAAAAAAACTATTATTTTCAAAAATGACTGGGTGATCGGATTAAATGAAAAGTGGTCTTATCGGGAAGAACGCTGGAAAATGTGAAAGAATACACATATTTAGTTGTAACTATAACTATGAATGTATCGTGACCAGACAGAAAGAAAAAGAAAAACGCAAAACTTCTTCCTACGTAGGGTAAGAAAGACTATTTTGTAGATACATTTTCTTATAGACTCTATTTGTAAACACTAATTTTGTAATAATTCTTATAGACTCTTGTCTTATGTAAATCCTTTGGAAATATTGTATCTTGTAAATATCGTTTCCATGAACAGTCTTTGTGTCCTGATCGTTATGTCAAAAGTATACAACATAATAATAAATAATTTTCTATCCATGCATAACTATTAATATTACGGAAGCAGTAAATAAAAATATTAACTTCTCTATGAAAAATGTAGACGCAACTGAACAATTCATTGAGAGTGAATACCAGGGCATTTAACGCACAGCCCACGGCATTAAAGGGCTTAAGAAGGCAAAGGGGTGAAGCCTCGTCACATGTAATTTAAAATGTAAATATTATAAATAAAATGCCCTATTGAATTGTATTGATTACTCGGCGTTGTCCGGAATTTTTTAACTCGTTAGACCAACGAACCTACTCACTGGAAGTCTCGCAGGTCGAATTTTGCTTCCGATGCAAGATACAATTACATGTGCGGCAGCGCGGTTGTACCATTTCATTAAAACGCTTATAAAATCTGATTATCTGATTAGCTGGCGTCAAGACTCGATCTAGTACCTCTGTATCTTCAAGATACGCTAGAGGTACATAATCTTTGTGTAGATCAAAACAAGCATCCTTGTCAATTTCGAACGCATATAGAGCAATGTGGAGATGTGTGTACGGTATTGGCTGCTGTGGTTGTAGAGATTGCTTGTAGGTGGAAACGATGTGAGAGCAGAAGTGGTTAAACTCCAAAAGAGAGATAAGGTATTAAAACGATTCCAATAAAGATTATAAAGTTGAAAGAGATACAAAAATTGGTAGGTGATCTACGCAGAAAGTAACGCAAATTTTCTGGGACATTAATGTATAAACATAATTTTTAGATCCAAATTAATATTGTTTTCCATATGACTTCGGATAATGTAAGTGATGTTAATCTCACTTATACTTTATCACGCCATTGATATAGTAATCTTGATACTGATTAAATTCATTTTTTCATACATGTTGTTTTTATTTCTAAATGCACGCACTTGGTACAGTTGTGTACATTATCTCTGTAGCCCCATTCCGGCCCAGGTTTTCTTCCGGTTTTTCTTCGTGCAGTGGCGGATTTTCCATGGGCGGGAATGTCATTAATACATTTGTTGCATCAATCTCGAATTTTTACGGCACATAATATCTACAATTCATTTTGGAATAGTAAATGGAAAACTACGTATATATTAAATAATTTCTGTTATTAGTGTTAAATCAGCCGCTGTCCTTGGGTCCTTGATCAGAATCAATGGGATTTCCGGATTTCCTGCTTGTTTCCGGACAGTTTAGTATCTCCCACGTGGTCATACGTTATTATTAAATACAATTAAGTTTATATTTATGTATGCTTTCCTGAAAACGGGAAAAATTTTACCAATTCTGTGGATTTGCTACGTATTCATCAACCAAAATGTATTTTTCGTATACTCATAATATCTCCCATACGAGTTCGTGTAGATAACAACACTCGTGCGATGAATCCCCAAGCGCATCCAGCGGTTGCGCCTGTGAACATTCCCTTGTTTTTACGTCTGCTCTCTCGTATGTGAGTGGGAGCGCGTGGTGGCTGCACACAGGAAGACATCGGATCCCGTGCCTTCCTCCGCTGCATCCGGCACGCGCTGCTTCCATGCGATCCGTGTTCACTCCGTTAGGACCTCCATGAGACTGACGGATTCGGAAGGAACGATGGCCGGGCGGATACCAAGGGCTTCCGGGCATCTCATCTCCATAGCCCTTCCTTGGAATTTCTCAAAGCGACAATTATTCAACAGTTAAATCATCCGGACCGATGGAAGAAAAATTGTAGAATTTTAATTGCTGTACATGAAATTATTGTTTTACTCTTATATTAGTACTTACGTGCATAATATAATGAAGAGATTTCTGATTTTTTGTAAATATATTTTGAGTTAATATTACGTTTAATGTGATGATCAGTGGTTATGTTGCTACGCTAATTTTTCTTGCTACAATTTATTTACATCTGCAGACGTCTCCAATTTTGAGTAGAAACGTTTTGTATTAATAAAACACCATAAAAATTCATCGCTATCGTCCAAAAAGGATCGTAAGTTATTCTTTATTTATCCGGAACTATTGTTATTTGTTTTACTATACTGAGTTAACTGTAACTATTATAGATTTAAAGACCTTTATATCTTTAAATTGTTTTCTTCCTCTGCAATATCATATTTCTTCATTTTGCCATAAAATAGTTTTTTTTTCGAAGAAATATTGTTATCCGAATCAATTATTATCCAGACCAGGTCCGATACCAATGGACCCGGATAATTGGAGTACTACTCTCCATTTCGACGATTTTATCATCCGCTTGGAAGAGCTTAAACTCTTTAAACGTGGATTCCTCCTTACCGACTTTACATATGGGTGTAATGGCACATGGGTGTAATAAGTGAGTGAATACAATAATAAATCGATAGTTAATTGAAAAATATTGAACAGGTTGCACCTCCTCTTGCGCGTATACACAGCGTGATACAGTCGTAAGTAGCTTTCAGAGATGAGTGGTCTCGTGGGGAAGTAGTGCATGTTTTGCAACTGATCCTCCAAGTTGCGTGCATTCCAAGCGAGGCTGCTACAGGTGGAGTATCAAGTGATTGACACTGGCGTTTGATTAACGATTAGTCGAGAGAATGGACATGCCACAGAAGTATGATAATGTTGCAAAGACATTTCCATAACTCATTTTAATACAAGCATGAACTTTCTGGAAAATATCTCTTTTAAGTCCTTCCATGAAAGCTAACACACGAGATCGGAGGGTCGACTATGGGTCGAATGCGATGGCTATCAAGACCAGCACATTAGCTGTAGAGACGACACGTCGCGCTGCAGAAAAGACAGAATTGACTCGTTAAGCCCCAGAGTAGAACACGGCTATCATCAATGCTCAAGCAGAGACTGGAATCCTCGCTAAAGATGATAAGGTTCCAGTCTGAAGCAGTCGTCAATTGAAACCAATCCATGTATTGACAATGTTTGAAGAATGGCAAAAGAGAGGAAAATAATTTGTAAAACCATTCCACATACTGGTGCAAACCATTGCACATACTTTCTCATATACGCCTCTCCATCTGCAGCATAGAGTGACGAAAAATATCGTAAAACTGTTATGTAAATGTAATTTTGTTGTAGACAGTAATTGATGTATTTTTGTATCTTCAGTGCGTTTCCTGTTCTATGTATTTTATCATTATCACATCTTTCATTTCAGTTTACGAAAAGTGTATTCTATGTCTGCTTGGTCCATTTACTAAATATTATTGAAGCTTCTTGAAACAGTGAACTAATGTGTAAGTGTAGCAGGCAGAAATTAATTCACTGCGTCTATACCGGACGAAATACCGCTAATGCAGATGTAAAGCATATTAATTGTACCTTACGTACAGCAAATTTAAGCAAAATCGTTGGAGCCGTTTTAGAGAAATATTCAAAAGAGTTCATTGACCTTCATGAGAAGTATCCTTTGTTTTGAAAAAAAGCACGTGCATCGACCTCAAGTAAATTCTACCGTAAATAAGAAATATGAATTAAATATATTCACCCAATTACTCAGAATAGCTGCGCACAGACGGACTGACTGATGGACGTTATGTCAAAAAACACATTTTCAGAATCAGGAATCGCCAAAACGGATATTTCCGTCGAAACCTCGCATTCGAATTTTTTTCACGATTACAAAACTTTCTATATACTACGTATATGAGAAAGTAAAAGGGTCTTCAACGATTCAGATTCCATGGACTTGTCATGTCTGAAGACCACGAGAGGAGCGCCTCAATTCTGCCTATTGTATGGAGCAACACGCCGACCTTATACCATAATTAAATTTGTATTTTTAAAACTAAATTGTAGAAGAAATGTAATATAGTTAAAATGGAATACAAAGAATCCATCGCAATCCAGAAAACAACCAATCGCCACAAATGAGTTAATAGTACAAAAATTAAAAATGGTGGGAGTAAAGAGATTTTGACCAGAAGTTACCTTTTCCAAAAAAGATATAGCGATGATTTCGACATATAGTCAGAAGATATACTGTTCCTTGACAGGCCCCGAACGTGCCCAAGGGACTCACGGAGGATAGTATTCCGCAATTACTAGGCCTCGGCACTAGGAGGAGGAAGTGTGGCTACGATCTCGCTCCAACCGGTTTCAATCCAGGATAGATACAGTACTCCCTTCAAAGCAGGCTGAGAGCACCTGCGTTCGGAAGTTGGGGTGTGATTGAATATCCCACTCCTCATTGCCGATTGAACCTCGATCATTCAGTCAGAAGGTCAGCGCTTTACCCACTGAGCCTCGCTGACTCCAAATATAATACAGATTAATGGAAGTTCTTCAAGAATATTTCCCTTCCATTTGACCCGTGATTGTTGCGTATAAAAAATAACGACTTGTTTATGTGGAAGTTGGTTGTTGAAATTCCGAAAAGTAGGAGAGCTTTTGTCGAGGCTAATTGTTGTTGTACCGATGTCGCATGCGTGTATGCGATCATTTGACTAATGAGAGATGGCGTGGCGCACGCACATTAGCGTGATACGTCGTCTCGCGCGGAAGCGAGCGCCTTCCGTTCGTCAACTTTTATCCGGATTCCGCGTGCGCGCGCATGCAAGAAATTGTGCAGTCACATTAGGTGTTTTCCTCGTAACGGCAAGCGCTGAAGGAGACGATTACTTGCTACCATGGGCGGATCCAGCTAGTGATTTGCGGGGGAGGGGGGTGAAACTTTGCTCACCCCCGATAGTTTCGACTTCCGAGGAATCATTCATTTTATTAACAGTAGAAATAAAATTCATTTATGGCAGCGAAAATATTTATTTTATTTTCAGTCTTATAATTGCATTTGCGTGGTTCGTTTGAAATGCAGTTCTGTATAGAATGACATTGCGCTGCATATAAAAATCCTTTAACATTCGGGACGAAATGCAATGGAAAGGATAAGTAGTGACAAGTAATGAATATACAGGAAATGATAACTAGGAACAGGGTTCTCGATATTGAAAAAAATATTTAACGAGATCTTTAACGTGCTCCTTTAGGTATTTTGCTAAGTCAAGTCCGATGCTTCCCTCTTACAGAATATTTAATTTTTGGGGGTGTTATTAATATTTTGTTTTCGTTCATGCAAAATTAATGATGATGATGATAATAATAATAATAATAATAATAATAATGTGTTGAATTACTGTGACTTGAAATTCACAAAACGACTGGTAACATAATGTAGTTTATTCTTGTGACTTGAAATTCATAAAATGGCTGGTAACATAATGTAGAATATTCTTGTAATTTAACCTCGAAGAATATATAATACTTCAAAGCGTTGACCGTATCTTTGCGTTTTTTCTTTCAATTTATTTGACTTCACACGTTTAGTTTGAAAATAGTCACTGCATGACTTTGTTCATCATGCTCCTTTACATTGTTTTGTTGGCTATATGCATCGGTACGAATGCAGCGGGGAATTTTGAAGAGGTATGCACTGTCTCAATATAGTTCAAAGTTAAGAACTTCAATTGTGTCATATATTTATAAAATCTACATTTAATGAATAGATAGACCTACAAACATGTAGCAAACTTCAATAGATATCAGTAAATCAATCCTATTACATAGCTTAAGACCATTTTTGAATGCTTAATATGAGTTACGCCATTTTTGAACTGCGAGGAAAAGTAGACTAACACTGCTGTCGGGCACAAAATTATATACTCAAATTTGAAGTTCAAAACAAAATAACCAAAGGTCCATAAAGCAAATTACATCAAATTTTCCTTTAATTATTATCGACACCCAAATTTGGATTCATGGTAGACAAAATTACCTTCTATGTATGTAGTAAATGTTAGAATTATATTACCCGTAGAATAGTTTTTCTCTCAAGTGGAACGACGTAGAAAAACGTTCTTGGTCGCTTTGTAATAAGCGAAGTATTGATTTCTTGATCCCAATATAAATAAAATTAATAGCTGATTTAATTTTTTGAGAGAAAACAGTTTATTTCAGAGGTAGGAATTTGAAGTCAGTAAGAAAGTATATTGCGATACTTAACGAGTGAAATCTGTTCTTACGAATTTTTGTTACATTTTATGAACTAATTAAAATATTATCACTGTATGCGTGCTATTTTTTATCTGCATAAAATGTAAACCATGTCATTCAAGAAAATCTAAAGTGCGAACCTATACAGGTTACGCATGTGAACAGCTGTATTGTTTTCTTGGTGTTATATAACTTGGAAAATTAACAATCCAATTGCTACAGAACCATTAGAACGACCATTTATTGGCCAGTGCTCCTGGTTTCAGAGAAAATATTAACCTTTTACGATTTGTTGTGGTTAAACATCCAATGCCGTTACTCTGATAGTTTCTCCAGCGTCCAGTAGTGTCAAATGTGGTTGATCTATTTTTATCACATCTTTATGTAGTAATTGGAGCGTAATTGATTTTGTTGATCATCATTGAATAAAATTGATAATATGCAGCTCATTGATGCGACGTACTACTGACTATAATCCTTTATTTATACAGCGGTGACAATTGGAACACAATTCCAAGAGGCATCGAGTAGATTCTCATACTTCGGCGGACCTACTGATATCATCTACATCATCTAATAGGCATATAATAAGGTGACCAAAATGACCGCCCTTTCTTTTTATTTACGTTGGTTTCTCTTGGCCATGTATGTGAAGTATGGTCATGTTTCACTGCAACAAGACAAGAATTGCTGCCACCTCACATACTGAGGGGGGGATTCAGTGGACTCAATCAGATGACGCTACTGACACGACGTCCATATCGATTCTCTCCCATATAAAAGACTCTACTGACTTCAGTGAAGAATCGAATGATTATTATTTAGAGAAAGGAGGTCTTATTAAGTTTTATTGCACCATCTTTAGATATTTTCGTACGACGCATTCTTATTTCACAACAATCCCGAGATCTTCAGGTACAATAGAATCCTTGCTTAAAAGTCAAAATCATGTACAAATATGTTAAACATATTAACCAAATGTGGATCTGGATTGTGATTATTTCGTTGTCTGTATTACAAACAATTGCCTAATAAGACATTGGAGGGTAATTTTAAGTACTTTTTATGTACCCAGATGGTTGCTTTTGAATTAAATTTTATCAACTCGTACATTGATATGTATGTCACCATTATGAGAAACATGTAAATGTTAGATATTTAGTGAACACATTACTTGAAAATACCTGAAAATTGTGTATTATTTTTAATGCCATGTACAGTATAGTAAGTATTAATTTGAAGATCATAATTTTGACATTGATACGTCCATTTTTAGTTAATTGTTTGGGTCAAAAATAGTGTCAGCATCGAAGATAAAACAAAATAACAAACAAGTCATTCGCTTTTTTATGTTTTTGAAGATGGGCGGACTTCCGTCTGTGGAATAACATTGCATGAGAAATCATAGCGCCTCAGAAGATTTGAAGAAACTCTATGACCTAATGTTACTTAAGTAAACATGGATTTGCTTTTCTATTGAAAGGTATGGGATGAATATTGACTCTTATAATAATTGCAACGAAAACACACCAAAACTTTGCAGATGATCGACAGAATGGTCCCAACATTTCACATTTTACGACAATGACTGATGGGGGCAATGATAAGGTGCGTGTCAGTGGTTCCGG
This sequence comes from Laupala kohalensis, assembly GCA_002313205.1. NCBI lineage: Eukaryota > Metazoa > Arthropoda > Insecta > Orthoptera > Trigonidiidae > Laupala > Laupala kohalensis. The sequence continues at coordinate 139,605 of NNCF01128368.1, forward strand.
AATCCATAACGAAATAAGAGAATCAGTATTTTTACACACCTTTTCTTGTAAAAAAAAGAGAGTTTATGGCAACTGTTGTGCTTTTCATTCTATGGCAACGCGATACGAAAATAGAAAGGGTAACCATTTCAAAATATCATAAACAAAATGTATTAAATCACCAAATGAGCAATTTTTAATCCCCCTCCTTTTGTAACATGTCAATAAGATGAGGCCTAATCCTCTCAGCAAACGTCTCAAATTTATCAAATACGCCTTAAATATTAACACACCGTTTAAATATTTTATGCTCTTAGTTTTATAGAAGTATCTTGTTGCAGCTCTCGATTATGATATCTGCATGGAAGTAATGCGTAATTCCAGAACAAATAAGAAAGTGCGTATGAAATGAAAATATATGCAAAATACATAATTACTTTATATTTGAGTAATTTTACTAACAAATTATATTTACTTGGTAATTGTGGTGCTTTAGCAACATTATCAAAGCATGATAAATTAAAAGTCGTTTCTATGTTGCTCATTTTTTTATTATTGGTATTAGAAAGCTTTTTCGGCTGCATAGCAACCATCGTCAGTAACATACACTGGGAAATATAAATGTACATAAGATGACAATAATAAAATAAAAATAAAATAAAATAAAATAAAAAATATAAAATAAAAAATATAAAAATAGATACATAATATGAAATTACATAATATTTGGGTGAAACAGTATCGAAAGAAATGTATTTTGGTTGTTGTTGAAATAAAGAAAGGAAAGAACAATGAAAAATGAATAAAAGAAANAATACATTTCTTTCGATACTGTTTCACCCAAATATTATGTAATTTCATATTATGTATCTATTTTTATATTTTTTATTTTATATTTTTTATTTTATTTTATTTTATTATTTTATTATTGTCATCTTATGTACATTTATATTTTCCAGTGTATGTTACTGACGATGGTTTCTATGCAGCCGAAAAAGCTTTCTAATACCAATAATAAAAAAATGAGCAACATAGAAACGACTTTTAATTTATCATGCAAATTATATTTAATTTTTCAATATTTTCGGAATGCCAGTGCTTTCTAGAATGCTTATGGCAGAAACTCCACGTGGTAAGTATTGCATTCAACTAACTCAGAGGAATTCTCATCGCCTAGAAACAGGAGTCTCATTAATAGTATTAATTAATATCCAATTTTTAATTATTTTGATAGATACGATTGATTAGCAATATTTTCCGAATAATTCAAAGATTTTATAAGAGTACGTTTAAATAACGTTTTGTATACTTTTAAATATAAATTTGTTAATATTGTGTTGATGTTAAAACAAGTAGCTATCTATTTTTATTCTTTCGTTAAGGGACAGAAGCTACAATTTTTCTTCCGGCGCAGAAATGAAAAATCCGCCACAGCCTTTGGGTCCTTGATCGGAATGTATGGAATTGTTCCTTGCTTGCTTTCGGAGACTAAATTAGTTTAGTGTCTTCTACTTGGTCATACACAGTTTGTAACTGCTTTTCTGACAATAAATTAATTATTAAAATTATTTATTGTTATTATAATCATGTAACATCAAAATCGTTGCACGAGACTGAAAACTTTCCTGCTTTTCCATAATGTAAAAGTGCTTAAGGTACTGCAACCAATCGCACTCTTCTTTTTTCTGCTTTTAGGATTTTATTTTGAAACTTCTAGTATTAACGCACCCCTAGTTTTCCAAGATTGTAACATGTAAAAACACTTTCCTGGAGACAAATGTGTAGCGACACGCTACACACTAGAACATTCAAGAGAATTCTAGTGCATTCTAGTACATTCCAGAATATGGCCACGAACTAAACAAGTGAACCTGTATATTGAACAATGGGCATACTAAAAACATGGCATATTCTAGAACATAGTATTCACCAGAACAAACGAATATATTGTGAACAATGTGAATACTAAAACATAACACATGCTAGAACATAGTACTTTTCAGAACATATGTAGTGAACAAGTGAATCTACGCAGTGAACGCGACAATCCCAGATCGTAGAACATTCTAGAATAGAACATTCCTGAAGGTCAAAGCCTACTCCTACTAACATTGTAACCTAGGTAACATTCGAAACAAGACTTGTTGATTCAAGACAAGACATTCATTCTAGCGCGGAACCGCCACTGTACACATAGTGTTACCGCCCGCTCCGCTGTCACTTATTACAAGTCAGTGTTGTTCTCGATACAGGTGACAACATCTGACCGCGCGTCATCGCTAGTAATATTAATATCTCACTCTTCAACTACAAGAGTGAATTAACATTTCTGATCGCGCTTTCTCGCAAGTGACATTTAATATGCCGCTCTTCAAATACAAGAGCGAATTAACATTTTGATCGCACTTCATTCACGAATGCAATTTAATTGACCGCTCGTTATTACGCGAGTGATTTAACCTATTTAACTTAAGAGGGGACGTTGACCAGCAAATGAAACACAAGACATTCTTTGAGAAGGAAGTTAAACATACTGTACAAATTTATGTAATATTTTGTAGGTGTGGAGCGATATCCTTATATGCTCGCTCCGAAAATGTCTTGAATATGATTGGCTTGCACTGCGTAGAATTCTTTATAAGGATAGATGCGACAACTCGAACAAAATTCCAAGGAGTTTAGAGAAGATTTTGAAACTTCAGCGGATCTTCTGACCGTGCATCATTTTATAATAAGTACATACCGTTACCAAAATGGCCACCCTTTAATTTTGTTTACGTTTGTTTATCAAGCGAAAGTAATATTAATAAAATCGTTTTCCCAAACTTATTTCAATATTTTCACTGACTCATCATTAATTTCATTTGAAACCTAAAATTTCAATTAGACGCTAATTTCACGTACATCTAACGTGTTATATGCATTAACTTGTGAATTATGTTGAAGCTATTCCAGTAAGTATATCACCAGATAAATGAAATCCCAAATTCAAAAATTAGTGCACGAAAGTTTGTATCTTAGGCATATTTACTTTAATTTTCAGACATTGTAAATTAAAATACGAACATGAAACTCCCTGGTCCCTAACCTTTCACGACTTTCACCTCTCACTGCAAGGTGACCAAAATGACTGTCACCTAATTGTCCATGTTGTTTCTCTCCCTTATGAAGAACTATCATTGCGCATGCTCGGGATGGGCACACCTGTGGACTTGGGCTCTAGACTTCCTAGCGTGCGCACGATTCATTCATGGCTTCTTGCAATGCTGAGAGAACATCTCTCGCGATTCTACATTTATTATTTAGTATTCAGAGTTGAATTATTATTCCATTACAGTTATTGATTATTCCTTCGTTAATTATTTGCTTGGCACATCTTCCAATTAATATTAAAACTTTTTCAATGTTCCCTTCATTCATTATCGTAATCTGCTTGTAATCTTTTAGGTGCGAAGCGAACAGTATTAAACTAAATTTGCATCAACAAATTCATGAAATGAAAAATTCAGGTACATTTGCGTATTATGATCTTATTAAGATATATGCTATGATTTGCATTTTAATGTATATATAATTGATGATGCTAATTTAGTTTCATGCTATATTTGTTTACTTGTTTCCAGCAATGGGGTAACGATCGATCCCTGAAAAAATTTTACAAGCAAAAAAAAAAAAAAAGAGGTCATACTAGAAAAACGTCATACATTGTCAAAATAAACCATATGCATCTCTTTATCTTTATTTACAAACCGCATTTTCAAGTATGCAACATTTTTTGACGCAGTGCTCAAAATTCAACCGGCAAACTGTCGCTATAACCAACCTGTCGAGTATTTCGTTGCCTTACTCTCTATTAGAGTGGACATGATTTAAATCAAGAAAAAAAATCAAATAAATCAAGAGAAAAATCAAGTAATTTAAATAAAATCCTTTATTGCAATTACATACTATTTGTTTTCAAATCACCATAACATAAAATTAATATTCGTGTGTATTAACATATATTTCATTATAATCTGGTTTTATAATAACAATGTATAATAATCATTTTTCAAATCACATTGAAATAAAGTATACTTTTTGTATACCATACCGATCGAAAGTATTTACCCATCTAAGCATTGATATAAGAAATGGATAAATTCAAATTGACGTAACTTTGTTTTGAAGAAAAATGAATGTATTTTAAAATCATCTTTGTAAAATTCCATTAAAAATGTATATCTTGAAGTTATGTCTTAAAGTAACATTATGCAAAACTTGAATTGTTTATTTAAAATGGCTATAGCTTGGTTAATAATAATCTAAAACAGATAAATTTTCTTGTATCTTCAAGGAAAAAAATTAAACTTCAAAATAGTATTATTAATATTAATATAGAATTTATTGAAGTAAAATTATAAACTGTTTTCAAAATGATCTATGTCTAACACCTCGCGTGTTGATTTGTAGCGACGGTGGGAAGTTAAAAGTTGAAATATGAAAATCAACTACGTCAAACATTTTCGTCTTTATCCAACGAAGTGAGACATTTTTCAACGTTTTTAATCAGTTTTCTCAAAATAACAGCCATTTAAATTGCAATTTTCTTTATGTTAGGTCCTTGAACTTAGGTTAGAAGGTACATTCCACTTTGTGATAAAATTTATATGAATATTAATAATGTTATCTTTTTTTTTCCTTCTACACAAAAGAAAAATTATAAATTTTCCACTATTATTAACAAATTTACATCAACTTGAAATCGGCTATTGATGTGTGGAATGGTTTTACTCTAAGACACCTAACATTAAAACATATTTTTAATGAAATTTCACAAAAATGTTGTCAAAGTGCACTCTTTGTTTCTTCAAAACGAACAAAAGTTGATTACTACACGCTTTTACTTAAGAAAGTTACGTCAATTTGAATTTGTTCATTTATGATAATAACGTTTAGGTGAGCAAATCCTTTTGATCGGTAGTTTCATATCCTTCTATACTACAAGCCGTGGCCCTCATATTTGGCAACCTTGCATATTAGTCCTAAGATAGCTCATAAACATGCTTCATAACCGTAATGACAGATGAAAAGGCTGCAATACTTATGGGAGTTCGGAGTATTTGCGTGGCATTCTCGTAATAACTTTGTATTTTCGCATGAGTACTGGGTTGAAAAATAGTGAAACAAGAAAATTGTGATTTTGAAAGTAATATTCATTTGCGAAATTGTTTGGTGTGAAAATTTTAGTGGTGTACTCGCATTACCACGACCTAAAATGAAGAAGTGTTTTCTTGGGTAGAAACTCAATGTGGTATTGGAAATAACTCTTCGTAGTGCAGTAAAATTGTAGTTTCAAGGGCGATTCGTTTGTTTATATGGCTACATGTTGTTTGTTTTGTTACCGATAAAAAGGTTTCTAAAGAAAAAAGATGGATACCAAAAGACCTAATTATGTGCCGCAAACCCACCTTTCCTTATATTTTATCCTTACGTTCTTTGGAGTCTTAGCTAACAACGATCTGAAGACATGGATGAAGTACGCAGTTAAGTACAACATCATAGCTGTCGACCTTAAATTCTCAGAGAAGTGTGACATTATTCCGAAAATTATTGTAAATTTTATCTACGATTTGTTTCATCTTTGTTTCAATAATAAGTATTATAAGAAATGTATGTTCGTACTCCTTACATTTTAGATTTCGAAGAAAGGGTCCTACATTCGAGACTTTTTATTTTGTACACTATGTTATTAAATGTCAAATGATGCTTAGAGTCGCAATAGCCAATTAATAATTTCAATGTGATTTATCTCTTTCAAAAGAAAAGAAAAGAGAGTTTGTGACAAATGCAGAAATCACTCAAAACATTGTATTGTCTTAAATTACCTTACATTTACGCCGCCGATTTTCTGAAAAAATTTTCTAAAATGTTACTAATGATAATTTACCTCAAACTATCTTAACCGTTGTATCGTAAGACATTAAGTGAAGTTTAACCATATATTTTTTTAATATTGCTTTCGAACTCTTCCGGACTAGGTTCAGTCTCCTCCGACTACCTTTGACAGATAATACAGTGTTGTCTTTCTCAGGTCACGGTTTGTAATAAAGAAGGCTGTGGTAGTGTATATTAACATCTCTTGTACCGCGAAATTCGAATTATTTAAGGAGAGATTAAGAGTTTTTCTTGTTGAGTTTTCAAGGAAGCGTTCTGGTTAAATATTATATTAATATTATTAAATATCAAATTAATATTATTAATATTAGTCGGTGACTTCGTGGTATTATACATTTTAATTCAGACAATGTAAGTGAGATATGGGACGTGTTAAGGTAGAAAATACGTAAACGTTACAGGTTACTTAAGTTGATAAAAATTTAGTTTGCTGTTAATGAAACTACGAGTAATCGATTGCTGAAATAAAAAAAGACATGGGTCATCTGACCCACGATAACAAAGTTTATGCTTGGTTATTTGCACAAATAAGTCGGACTCCCACAAACATACAAAGTTTTGAAAAATCTGGTTTATGTTCACAAAATTGTATTAGATTTATTATTTTAAAATAGAACTTCCCTGACAGCTTTCAAAATATTGGATCAAATCTTGGCACACATATACAGAAATATATTGAGCAAAATTACATTACATTTTTTGAATTTTTTACGGTTTGTATTTTTTTTTCATATTTTCTGCATGTGCACCGGTTTAAAGACACGAAACTAAGAAAGTACAATTTTTCCGAATAAAAAATAATTTAAAAAATTATCTATCTTTATTAAAAAAAAACAAACAATGGGATACCTAAAATGTCAGATTACAAATTTGACAAACACACATTTGACATATATCTTGGGGCTCCTACTTTAAAATATTTAATTCAAACTTCACTCAACAACCCATATCTTTAAAAAAACTTACAGTTGGGAGTCCCTTGTGCCCAGGGGCCCCAGGGGCCCAGGGATACCGGTTGCACCGGCAGTAGTTACGTCACTGGTTTCCAGTACATTTACGTTATTTAGCTTTTCATTTTGAATCTAGTTCAACCAACAGCAGTCATTTAAATGAATTTTCTCCTAACTTCAAATAATTATTTTCCTGATAATCTAATATACGATAATAATATAATAAATGGCTCCTCCCACTAGTTCTCGGGAGGGTTTAAAATTTTCATTCCCTTTTCATCTTTACTGCCTTCTTTGTTTTTATCGTTCGGTTATGTTATTCGAAAATATAATATTTAAAAATTGTTTTCCCTTTTTTTGTGATATAATGTATTTTTATACTGTTTTCTTTTCTTTACTTTCATCTTTCTATTTAGATATTTGTTGATTTCAGGAGGGTTTTTTAGTGGATATGGTCGAGACATTCGGCGAGTCCCACACACGGGGAAGAGTCACTACGGCTCTTCTCTATGGTGCGAAACTGCATTTTTCTCTACTTGCATGGGCTCTAATGACCTCGATGTTGACGAGCCCTAAAGACCCAACAACAAAAAATAATAATAATAAATATATTTCGTTCATTTCATTATGGCAAGTTCAATCAATCATCAATTCCACATCCCTAACTCGAAATTAGTTAGTTTAAAATTTTAAAACCATGACATCATAATAATATATAATCTTCTAATACTGAAAATGCTGAACACTGCATTTATTTTTTACATTACGGGATAGGATTCACTTTACAGGAATATCCACAAATGGCGTGGCCGTCTCAATCACTGCCTCGTAAAATTGGCAGGAAACATCACAATTACAGAAAAATAGCTCAAGGTTATTCCCTCTCATGAAAACCGGTGTCCATGAAAGAATTTCAATGAATAAAACTATATGTATGATCAGTTATGTAAAAGCAAAGTCAGAATTCTTGTTTGAAGAATTTATTCATGTACAAGTAATCTGCTGCCTTGAAAACTTATATGCAATCCCCAATCCATCAAAAACATCCATTAAATTTAATTTTATGATTCTGTTGAAGGATAACATTACAACTGTATCTATAACGCATATTTTCTAAAAGGCATATTCATTCAATATTTATTTTAAACATACATTGTTGAGAAATATTATTTATAAAGAAAATCGAAAATTTTCGTATCTAAAGAAATTGGTCCAAAGAAAACATTATAAAAGTCACGTAGTGATTGTTTTGCAATGCAATTTTATTCCCTTGGCCAGCCCAACTCCACTTTTTCTTCAACAGTTCGTTTCTAACATCCTTTACTTGTGTTTTACGTCTAATCTCTATATTTTTAACTCGATCTTTTAATTTGATACCGAGTAAACTCCTTTCCATTCTCCTCTGACATACCATTAACTTCTCTGTTTGTTTTTGGGTCAGAGACCAAAAACTGCACCGTAGGATTCATACAGGCCAGATTGATTATTTCTCTCTTAATGTTCATTGGGAAATCTCCTTTAAGAATGAAAGCAAGCGACCAGTATTGTCTCCTGAAGTTCTCGATTCTTCTTTTAAATTCTTTTCCTTGACGGTTTGAGAAGGAAACTAACTGGCCGAGATAACAATAATCTTCAACATTGTCAATAGTGTCATTGTTTGGCTTGATTTCAAGTTTTTCCCTGTTTGTCATTATCTTGGTCTTGGATTCAATGTTGCTGAGACCAGCTTGTTTACTATGATCATTAAGGTCACTAAGCATTTGTTGAAGTTGTTCTTTATTTTCTGAAAATAGAACTATATCATCCGCAAACCTTAGGTTCGACAAGTACTTTCCGTTAATATTAATTCCTTCATCGTTTTGCCAGTTAATATGTCTTAATACTTATCTAATAGTGCTGTAAATAGTTTAGGAGAGATAGGATCACCTTGTCTAATTCCTTTTTCAATTTTGAAGGTCATTCCAACATTTTCAAGTCTGATTTTTGCTGAACATTTGTTGTAAATTTTTTGGAGTACATCGATGTATGTATGGTTCAAGTATTCCTTGGTCAAATAGAGCATTTATGAGGTTTGAGTGTCGGACCATATCGAAGTCTACGAAAGTCAGATACAGTTTTTTGTTGTATTCTCTGCATTTTTCAATAACTTGAGTCACTACAAACAAGTTATCCATCGTAGAATAGCCAGATCTGAAACCTGCCTGTTCAGGTGGTTGATTTTCATCCAAGATTTTAGTGATGCGCATTAGTATTAGTTTGGTAAATATCTTATAAACGGTTGGCATTAGACTGATGGGGAGATAATTTCCAATATTTTCTTTTGGTCCTTTCTTGTGGAGTAGGACAATTTCACAAGTTGCCCATTCCTCTGGTACTTCGAATAGTTTCATTGAATATGTGCGTCAAAGTCACTGTAAGTTCATATTTTACTTATTTTAACACATCATTAGTTATTCCATCTTCTCCCGGGCATGTTTATCTACTACGGTTAATTTAAAATATCGAAAAAAACGTTGTGGAAAATACTTCAATTTAAATAAGGAATTTAAGAAGGGAAAATCAATCTTCATTAAATTTAATGGATTCTTTGTTTTGTTCATTTAACTAAGATAAAGAACGTCTTTTAATCGTAAAAGTTTACCAATAGTTTAGATTTTAAAAGTGTTTTAAAGTATGGCGCTTCTGCACCGACATGTCTCCGTGCGCGTGTCAATTGCTACTTTGAGAGATTTAATTTACTATAAAATACTCTTTTGTAAAAAAATTCTGAATTTCACAGTTTAAGTAAATACCTGTCGGGTGGTTAACTATATAATTAAATAATCTCTCTATATAAAAGTGATATGCCACTGACAGACTGGCTAATCACAAATTCTCAGAAACTACATAGCCTACAATCTTGAGATTTGGCAGGTAGATTCCTTCTAGAGTGTAGACATCCGTTTAGAAATCTTCTTTTTACAAAACTACATCCCTAAGAGGGTACAGTGGGGGTTAGAATGTTTTATGTATGTATCCCACTATAACTCTTGGTTGTCTCGAGCGATTTCAACAAAACTTTATACACATATGACTGACTACCTTACAAGAAGCACTGTGGGGGTAAGACATCCCTGAAACCCCTTGAGAGGGAAAGGGAAGAGGGTGACGTGTAAAAATTTTATAACATATTTGAAACCATAGCTACCAGTGTCGTTGAGATGTATAAGGACGCCTTCAATGGTATTACCCCTATGAGAAAGAATAAAACTGGAGACATTAAAGAATGCACGCGAGCAAAGATGCAGGTACTAAGCAAGTAAGTATATAATTTACTAAGATTATCATTCCCTTCTCGATGAATGCGTTATTTTTCTTGAATGAAGTTGGATTAATTTTTTTACATGTAATTCACTGTGTATCCACTGCTTTACTCAGGTGAATTTTTTTATTTGTGTTTAATTGTTAGTTTGAAATCACCATTGATGTAATAAAAAAAACTCAACCGGAATTCGAAGAAAAAAATCGCTCTTGAATCCTCCTCAAAGAACGCGTGTTCCAAAATTCGTAAATGTGAGATGAATATCAAGAGAGCGCTGTGCGTTTCCGTGACGTAATTCCGCGGCTGACACAGGAAAACGCAGAAAAAATTACTTCGAAAAGATCGTTGGATGCCCACTCGGACTACATATGTCACTGCGGTTAGCGACAAAATAAAACAAAATGTTCAATTCAAAAATTAATGGGCATTTTGAAAAAAATCGCTGTTTGGTGCCTTATGTCCCCAATATCTATATTTTTAAATAACCGTTCAGTTTTCAATAATTTTTATTGACGTGATAAAATATGAAGGAAACGTTCATTAACATAAACCTTTCATGTATTATTATAATAATGGATCATATTTTATGCGCAATTATATCATGATATTTAGAAAATATTCTCTCCATTGCAGTTCAAACCAGTCATTATACAACTTATTCAAGGAAACTGAAGTCTATAATTTCAATATTCTTCTTTGATGACATTTTTGATTTTGAACACAATAATTTCATGGTTATAAATATCAAGTACGATACTTTTTATAATATACACATAATATGTTAAAATATTAACACCAACAGTTCGAAGAATACAATAAAGTTCTCGAATGTAGAGATAATTAACAAAACAATTCCAATAAAGTACTAATGTGTATAACCATGTATTGTTCTCTTTCGCAACGGCAAAGTTCCTTAGGAAAAACAAAAAAGATACTTTAAATCATAAGGGAAATGAATCATTAAACAGATGTGTGTATAGCAACAATGTGAAATACGAATGAGATAAAATATTAAAATATTTCATGAATTATAAAGGTGGTTTATGTGTGATACCTTCTCTTTTTATACATGAGGAATATTAGAGTGAAGACATGAAGAGTATATCATATTTTCTTCAATGTTTAAATTAAGCAAACGATCAAGTACCAGGACTTAAAGCGCATCTTGGAAGGAAAATAAAACTCTGCTGTACTGTTGGTGCCTCGTCTGGTCATTGTTGCTTGACGTTTCAGTTGTCATGGCTTTATCATATGACTTCTGCCGCAAAAGCCATGGAGAATTAAAAAAAATATCTCCATAAAACATTATGGTAGCAAATTATCGGACGTCATATCCTGCCTCTGACAAATATTCGTTCCACAAGAACGAATAACCACTACAAAATGACACCTTTTCCTTAATTCTGTGACGGACATTGAGTAAGCAACAATGGCATGTATAAATATGACTATCAAGTGGAGTGACTGGCAATTATGTAACCATAGCACTTGGTGGTAACCTTTCCGAGTGTTATTCAACATACATCCCTAATTTAAAATGTTGTACCATTCATAAAGGAATATAAAAACCAACTACCATCATTCAGAATGGTTGAAATTTAAGTTCTTTCGAATCACAGGAATCCATAAACTTAGGTCCCGTAACTGAAAAGTATGGTCAAAAAATAAGGTGAAAGCTTACATGTATAGTCATCATATAGGCCAAACATGGACCACGATAACGAGCACTAATTACGTCCAATTCTACGTGGGTTTAATCTCTAGGTACATTGTGAAACATTTTGGGGAGGCCAGCGTGTAGATATAATTCATATTGCAGTATTCAAGTATTACAACTAATTAATGAATCAATTATTTAATTGATTAGATCTCAAACAAATTGACAGACCACCCCGAATCTTAATCAAATCACACTAGGGTTTTTTTTCTTTAACTTATCCCTCTTAATGTTCCTCTCCTTTACATATCTCCTTTCTTGCATATCGTATCATTCCTATTCTTCGGGTGAATTTTTCGAAAACTCTAAATTTCTCCTGGGTTAGTATTCTATGATCACCATCGGTGGTGCTACGCCGCAGAAGATTAACTTTTCCATCATTTCATTTCTATGAACTGATACACTGAACTGAAGAGCTAAAAAATTTCCGGCTACACCGAGTATCTACCCCCGATGGAAAGCGAGATCACCAGCGTTGATCAACCGAGGGCACAGTCATAGAAATATACAACATAGATAGTATATTTCTTCGACTCCAGTTTAAGTCAGGTGTCTTCAACCTTCACGCTCGCTGACGAGCTTTGCGACAGCCGTATCGTCATTGGTTCTTGCTCTCGAACCTCCGTCGTATCGTATCTGCCGCTGACCGACAGACTATTACCAGACCTCCACCTCTCGACAGAAACCGAACTGTCAATGTATTGTGTCCTGTAGCGCACTCCACCAGAGTTCAACAGGAAGCCGATTTCAGTATGTGGCTTTGCGCGAGAGAATATTTGATGTGACTCCGTTCAAATATTCCCTTTTGTTCGGCCAAATAAATAAATTGTATTCGATCTCAGAAATGCTTTTATTAGCGTTGATTAGCTTTCATTCATGGTGAATGAATAAACTTGAAGTTAGAAAAAAGCAGTTAACACAAGAACAGATAAAAGTATGAATCTACGGCTAATTAAAGGCCGTGTGACAGTTCTGGCGTTTGTCAGACTTGCTTTTAGTTGCGTCTTGTAGCGTGGACCTCGGACCCTCTGGAAAGGCAGGACAACGTAGAAATCTCCGCAGGAAGTTGAGTTCCAATCGTGGCTGGTCCGGGCCGAGTAAGCGTCGTCGCGTCCCGCGACGGCTTGGGTCTCCAGCGGGCTTCAAGTCGTGGGGAAGTGCCGTGCTGGATAAAATCTCGTTGGGCTCAGGATATTCCGACGGGATGAAGTTTGCTTGTAGCGATTTGTTCAGAATGTAGTTAATTGCAAGTAGAGAGCTTGTCAGAAACGGCTTCTGAGTGACAGGATTACTTCGCAATTATCTCTAGTCGACGAGCGTAGTTGATGCGTCTGAACTCATGCAAGTGATAGCAATTAATCAGAGAGCGAGAGCTGCGACTTGTACTCCACCAGACATATAGCATTAACGAATGTTATTTTTGTATCATGGTGACAACTTTAAGCTGCGAAAAGTGAACGTTGATATTCATATTAATTCTTGTTGGATAATGGCAGAAACGTCATGTGGATGATGCCATGATGTGCTATCATGTAATAACGACGTGTAACGTAATTGCGTCATGTGTTGATTACGTTGTAATTATACTTGGGGACGTACGTTCCTTGACACATCGTTTTGTAGGTTCCTTGTTTGCTCGCTATGCTTTGCTACTGTAGGCCTTGGCTCTTATGCAGAGGGCCGTGGCCGTGATGTGAAGAAGAAGACAAGATGGATGTGCGTTAGTTGTAATTGCGCGCGAGGGCGACTTTTAAGGCGTTGACCGTGGGGGGATGTAATTTGGTCCGTATTGTGACCGAAATATACTTGAGTTGTTACAAGTATATATATCCGCATAACAATTGACTGTGACACGGCGTTGCCATTTCCTAGCAAAACAAAAATGCACTATGACACGAAATCAATTCACTTTAAACAAATTATAATCAATCTACGACATATTTATAATGTGAAAAGAAAAAGAAAACACCACTAAATTTTCAAACTTAAAGTGTATGAACTCTGGCATGTTCTATGACTCCTGCTAACATCTAAACGAATCACATATTTAAGTACACACTAAAAAGAGGCAATTGATGTACCTTTCAACTGAAAAATTAATCTATGTCGCCATTTATATATTGTTCTCTATGAAAAAATAAACTCGTCCCGACATTGATGATTATATTACAACAGGGCAAAAAGTCTTACAAGTAATTGATTACAATTAAGGATTTCGAAGAAAATGTAACAGAAATGACACTGGTTCGACGTGCTGCGCATGAGGTTACGTAAAGTTGCGGACGACTTGCTGGAGGTGGGCACGGACGGTACGTCAATGGAGGAGAATACGTGCAGACAAAACACCAGATGGCAAGAGTCAAATGGAAGAATCGAAGAAAAGAAAAAAAGGATAGAGAAGAAAAAATGTAAAAAATAATAATAAGGATATAAGAACAGAATATAAAGGTTAAGGGTGTAAACCCTGGAGCATTTACCAAACAGTACGAAAGTGTGAGTATTGTGTGAAAGCGGTATATTATTATGACTTTTTGCCGCACCTCACGAACGGAAGTGTTTCAATTTCTCGGGAAAACCGTATTCTATTACAACACCATACCATCTCCGAAATGTTTTTACCATACCATCAACGTAATAATGATAAAACGTGGTGGATTGCAATTGATGGTTACAACAGACGAAACGTTAAATAATGTGAGATAATTAACGGTCACTATGTGTTACTGACATTAGCTAAATAGTTCTACTTTCCCCATGGACGACTATGTTGCATGCTCCGGTGCGGGTAACCCCACTAAACTTTGAACACCCATCCAATAGCAGCTGTTGAGTAATGAATACGGAAGTACCACCTGGATTTTCGCATGGTCGGAGAAACAAACAAAGAGAGGGAGGAATCAAACGAATAAAGGCAAACGCCAGTTACGTTTTTATTACGTCATATAGTGCAATGCCTGACCTTATAAGGTTCTTGTGCACTAATAATTCCGCTCATTCTGACTCGAGTCCACTAGTTGTCTTCCGTTCGCCATGCGCTTCACTTGTGTGCTGGTACTAGTCTTAGTCGCTTGTACAAATGCAAACGAGGATAAAGATGAGGTAAGGATTGATGCAAGTGAACTACATTTTTTTATTACCGTATCATTAAAAAAGATCGTAAACATTTCTTAATTATTATGAGCCTTCTTTGATTATTTATCTTCGTAGTTCAGTTATTGGGTTTTAAAAAATTAATTAATTTAACACGATCTAACGGATAGACTATTCGTCTAATGAAAAGCACCCAAAGAAAAAAAAATCTAGTTTATTCTTACAAATAAATATTTTCTTCTTATACAGCATTGTTTTCATATAATAAATAAAAAACCAATAAAGAAAGTGAATTTTTGTAATTTTTTTGACTTTTTTTCATATTTCCCGAACTTTCTCGGAAACACAAAATTTGAAATGCGTATCAGCGCTTTCAAAACCACACGGGAGCAAAAAAGATACTTGTCAAAAAATTTCCAGATTCACTTTTTTAGAACACTGAAAAGGACTCTAATGAATTTGACGTTAACGAGCCCTAAAGCCCTACAAAAAAGAAAAAAGAACGCTAAATGTCTGGACTATAGTACCGCCTTACGAATAATACAATGGCTGTGAATTCTAATAGTACTATTGAAACTGAACAGTATGAAAGCAATCTAGTAATTTCTAATGCCAAACACGAGTTATCATCAGAATTATAAAAAAACAATGTAAATAAATTTCGCCAAAATCTTTTTTGTTATATTTGCGAATTTTGTCATGAACATAGTAGTTAAGGAAGCGATGCACTCTGATGAAACGTGTTTCGTCAAAAATGTTTCGTTTTAGTGGTCTATTGGTGGAATACTTTTGTGGTCCTGAGAAAAATCTAGGCATTAGTTTCAAGTTTAATTTATTATAAACAAAGAATTTGTTATATGAAATGAGGTTTCATTGGTGTGCTCGTTCGTACAAGCACGTTTCATAAAAAGTGTACCAAGGAACGGGTTTCGCGAATATCTCACATTTTAGTTATCCAAATACACAAACAGTAGTTTTTCCAATTCTTTGCGTTTTTCCGTCTACTTCATGAAATAAAATTTAATGGTAGATTAGGATTGCCAGCAAAATAAAATATTTATTAGAAAATATCACTTTGAAAATTCATTAATTTTTTTGTACAATCCAATCCCTACGAAGATGAGTCAAAATAAAATAATTGTGAAAAATTTATTCATTACACTCACATGGCCAACATAATATTATTCAACGCGTTCAAGGTAACACAAGAGTACTTCACACGCATCAACAAGTTCCTGTTTCAATACTAACGTCTTCTGTCGGAAAATCGCCTTTCACACAACTTACGAATCTGGAAGATATCACGTGTTAGCTTGTAAGAGAAAAGAACTAAGAAACGGATTATTAAGAAAACCTCTCTGTCGAAGTAAACTTGAATGTAGATACAGAAATTGATATCATGAGACATAGCTATCTAATTTTATTCTTAACTTAGAGGGACGATGCAGAAATAATAAATCTACCTCTGTCATAGATCGAAATTGGTAGGATGGTCCTCCCCCCTTACACACACAAAAAAGTTTACTTTTCCCAACGTGATTATACGCAGTTTGTGTAAAACGTTTTGACAATAAATTTACTATTAAGGATTAAAAAATATATTTCATTTATTTGAGATTACAGAAAAAAATTATGATGCAATTAGTAAATACACGGTAGAATTGCGGATTGTAAATTCCCCTTCCGCCATTGATGGTTTTTTTTACTACTCCTGATTTATTTACTCATGTGTATCGGTATTTTTACTCAGTTATAACTTGGTGAAAAGTATAATAATAATAACAATATCATATAAAATTTCATTCTTAAACTTAAATTTATGTTTTAAATGTAGAGACATGTTTCGGAAGACAATATTTCTCACAACATTAAGTTTATGCAACTTCGAAGAAATCTGCATTTGATGATTATAAATGTACATGTTTCTAACAGTTTTGCTCTAAAAATTACCAGGTTTCATCAGTATTTCCAGTAAGAAGTGTTGACTATGATGGTGGTTTGTTTTGAGGCAATAATTATAAAAAGTCCTGACGTTAAATATTCTTTGAGAATAAATAATACCTTGACTCCTCATATCACTTGTCAATTATTTTTCACATGTTTTGCTGCAAACACGAAAAATCACAAGAGGAATTACATAATTAGGAAAAGAACGATTACATTATGATAAAGAGTTTACTATCACAAATGAAATAAGTGATGTACTTATTTTTTTATGAACGCGGACCATGAATAGAAGGCTCACAATTAACTGATTTTTTCTTAATAATTGGATTTTCCTCGTTTTTCTTTACTATAGGTGCACTGTCCTACCGTCGACTTGAAAATCTCTTTGTTCGCCAAAAAATTAATGTACATATTAGTTCAAAATTTTCATCAACAGTATGGGGAAACAACTTTATGTTATAAATAAATACTGTCATAATTAACTTGTGACGGGGCATGTCAGGAATCATTAAATAGAAAATAATGTTCCGAATTCCCGTAACACATTAAAATGTGAAAACATTTTGTTATCAAACGAAGTATGAAAAATACTTTGAAAAATAAAGAACTTCTTTTTTATTCTTCCAGATTGAAGTAGCATAAATATATTGAAATACCGCGTTACAAATAAATAAATATAACCCATTAGTTTTATTCGTTCGGCAAAATTTTGCTAAATCCTATACCGTGCCGATCTAAAGAGGCTAGAAAATGGCCAGGGCACAGATAAGTTGGGAAGATCTGGTAGGAATTAACTGTTATTCCCTAGGGAGATGTTGATTTTTCTTTTTAAGCATGTTCATATTTAAATTAAAATAATCCATTTTAGGAGATGAAAATACTGGATGAATTCTTGGAGAAAACCGGACGCAAATGTTCAAAACTTCATGATGGAAGTAAAGATGAACAGGAGATTGAAAAAGCAATAAAAGGTATTTTTAATGTTTTTGTATATAAATAAATTATGTATGACGATATAAGCACAATTTGAGTGAATAGCAAAATGAGTTAATTTGAGATTAAGGAATGGCAATTAGAGAGCAAGTTGTAACCTTTAATTTCAATACAAAAAAGTTCTACATTTGCTGAATAATATTTTTATGTATTGAGGTCTAGGAAGATATATGGTATCACGTATACAATAAATGAATAGAAATTGAAAAAGTACAGGAAACGCGTCGGGAAAGGTCTCAATATTTCCCCTAGTGCTTAACACTTTATATTTCTACGCAATTTTTACTTTTAACCTTCAGGGCTGTCACATGTATTACCTTTATTTCCACCCTCGCTTAAAAAAACGTCTTCAAAAATACAGGAGTCAAATGAAAAAGGAATTTGTAAATATCGAGAATAATGCGGATATAAGTAAAAACATGCACTTCGTTTCATAGTACACGTTTTTTAAATTTCATTTTAAAGGATGTGGCATTATACGGTTTTAAAGATTTGATTTAATTTTCCTCAAGTTTCTCATTCAGCGCCACTCTTTTGTTCCTTCCGTTCCCATCTAACTTTTTAGTATGTTCCGAATCTCACTTATCTTTCCAGTATACTCATTAAATTATCACATCTTTCCTTTGACCGAATTAAATGTTGTTCTTTTGTAATCAAAGTTTTCCCATTCTTTAGTAAAGAAAGTATGTAATCTTTCCTTTCCACGTTATATAAGTCACACTCACATAATATACGAGTATGACTAGGTGTTACTTCACCTTTTCCACACATACATGTACCATCTTCTACATTCCCAAATTTCTTCAAATAGATCCCGAAATTATCCTGTCCGGTCATAATTTTCTTTATTCTATCTTCTGGGTCAAGTAATTTTCCCGTCATTATGTCGTGCGGCAAGTAAGTATATATGAAAACTGTGTTATGAAGAGAATAAAGTCCATATTACTTGCTGTTAAAAAACTTATTTGCCTTTTCTCAGTACACTAAGAAATCATTTTAATACCGTCATTATCGACTGACTTCAGTTGTTGGCCGTAATTAGTCATGCATGGATCAGATAACATTATACTGAGAAAAAAACAAAACAGGCGTGAGTGCTTCAATCATGGGAGGGAACTTAACAATCAATATTAACATTTTAAAAATGATTCAACAACTGAAACGGGGAATGGACCCTGGGTGGGTGGGGGTTTCTTACGCAAATACAGTATAGTCTCTCAGGAGTTTAGAACATTTCCAATATAACTTTTAGTTATGTTGGAATAAAACCATTCATATTGATTTCTTAATTCCTTGCTCAAACTATATAAATCATACCATATTTTCAGAACATGGTATTAAAGGTGCTATGCCAGTCATGAATAATGTTAGTAAGGAAATGAAAGTAAGTGTAATAAATACTTGATCGATAATATATAACGAATTATATAGTAACTAGCACAAATTAAACTAATTAATTTATTTGTGTTACAGTGTTTCTCTGACTGCTTTCTTTCGGAATTAAATATAGTAAGTACATTTAAGAATTTCGTTAAGATCAGATTTATGTAGGAATATGAATAACGTTTATTTTCGCAAATGAACCTCGTCAAATATTTTCCCCTAAAACACTATGAATCAAGACAGATTAAGTGGTTTAAGTGCTTTATCCACCGAATATGGGGTTACAAATGATTTAAGAAGCGGATTTGATCAGTTAGTTAAAACATTTTCTAAATCGAAAATCCGTCATTTGAAAATATAAGTGTGCCATTGGAATTTTTGCACAATTACCCCATTTAAAAGCACATGGTATATAAATATTAATATAATAATATTGATTTAACTGCAAATGTGCAGATCTTACCCGGTGGCAGAATATGAGGAAATACAATAAAATATAGAAAGATGCATATTACAGTGAACTGAAATTAAAAATTTGTTAAATAAATGATTAACCAGTATTTAAATATTAAGTACAAAAACATGTGACGCTGTAACAATTAAAAATAATTAATAACTTATTGCACATTTTACGGTGGATGACCGGAACATATGATTTACCTGTTTAGTGCACTTCACTTCACAAATCCTTTCCCTCCATTTCTAACTACATCATTTTCCTCCTACCATTTCACTTCACTACCCACTATTAAATTAAATTACTAAACAGTTACTACAATACGACGTATTTTTTTAATTATAAAGTACATAAAATGTATATTTCACAATGTAGCGAAATTAAAATACCCTGAATCCACTATGGGGCCGCGACCTATTTTGTCTGGGAATCCCGACTTGGGTAGCCACTGACTCAGCCTCCAATAAAATTAGTAAAATCGTACGGAGCGTGAAATGATCGCATCTCCTCTCTCTATGTTGAACTATTGTCGAAGACGTGTGATCCAGACGAAGACACAGATACTTTTCCATTCTTGACAACAGATCTGACGGCGCCTACTCCTGCACTTTGGAAACGTTTAGAAACGACTACCCCACTTCCAATTCTCTCGTGAAATTGTTGTTAACTCTGGAAATTAAGACTCTGCCTTACTTTATGTACTACCTTACCCTTAGTGTACTGTGGAACCAAAACATGATTGTACTATTATTGTAAAATGCTAAATATATAAGAAATTACTCAATCATCATTTTCACCCGAGGACCTGGCACCCAAGAGACAAATGACACTAGTCGCCGTACGCGGTCACATGTTTCTTCCATGGGATTACAGCGCAGTCGAAGCCAGAAGCCATAAACCCGTGACGACTGCTAGGATAAATAACGTTAATCGAAACAAATAATAAATAAATTGTCCCTTCGATAGCTCAGAGCTAGCGTGCTCACTTCCCAAGAAGATTTCCCAGGTTCGATTTGGCAGTCTCGGAAAAATTTCAAGTTTATCACTTCTATGACTCAGTTCATATAGCTGTCATAATTGAAAAGTTTACCCTCTGCTGCTTATCATCGCAGTTGTAATAATTTGATGCAGAAATCTAAAGTCCATCTTGACGCAGTTCCCACCAAAAAGTTTAACGGTGTGTCCAGTGCGAAAACTGGGCCTTACTAGCACTCGTCACTGTGCTCCATAGCTGGCCGAAACGAGAAATACAGACATACATACAAATAAAATGATAATATCATATAGGGTGTGTGTTTACCTGAAGTGGCCCAAGAATTGAATATTACTTATAACTGTAAGTAAATTGCTTTATTGAATGTACAAGAATAAAATCGGAAATTTCGTTACTGAATCTCATCAGTATAAACTTTTTGAAATGAAAACATATTTAAGGAAATAAGTTCTTACTGATATTTTATATTACTGAAATGTATTCTTTCGATTGGTATAAAATAAAATATTCCTGCAGTAAATGAACAATTATTGATATTTAATTGAATACTCATTTGTGTCATCAGTGGAATCCAGACAAAACTGTAAACAGAACTAGTCGTTATGTAAAGGGTATCAAACACATGTATGAGAAGGAAGGACGTAGATATAAAAAGGAGGATCTGGTGGAAAGGGTCGAGAAAGATATGGAGCCTTGCCTAAGCAACAGTAAGTCGTGTATATAAATGCAAATATTAACAGCCATTCATTTAAAGGAATGATACAACATTTATTCGTTTTAGGTTACGCGGATCAGCAGGGAGAATGTGAAGCGGCTTGGGCTTTAGTGAAGTGTGTATTTGAAAAGGTAGAGTATTCCACTGCTAAAACTCTGTGTCACATTCAAAACACATTTCTTGCTAACTTATTTCTCCACCATTTATTGCTTTGTGGTAACTTGTGAGACCTCCTCTAAGGTGTGTGGGTTATCGCAAGTTGAATGACTAATGGAAGACGGAGTCTAAGAACAAACATAATGGTGTTATGAATAATATATCATAACACACAGTTCACTCTTAAAATTAAAGCTTATCTAACCATCAGATTCACAATAAATGATGTTCTACTACAATTAACGTCTATTGTACAATCAAAATATATAAATAATTAAAGACATAGAACGGACAATTACTACATATGAAGTTCACAAAATCTCGGCTTTATGTTGAAAGTCGTCAGGTGTACAAATTATAATAAGAAACTTAACAATGATTAAACGCAAATATAAACACAAAATGTGTTTTAAAAAAATCAGAAAGTACATAAACATACAGACAAGAACTATACTATGTGTATGTATTCTCGAATAGGCCAACTAAGGACCACGGTAAGGAGTGTTAGTAAGGCTCAGTTCAATTTATTTGCTAGACACGTCGTGAATTTTGGGGGAACAGTTTCTAGATAGAACCTAGATAGCTGAGTATTACAACTGCGGTTGTTAGCCTCAGAGGGTGACATTTTCAAACGCCGCAGCTATATGCACTGAGACATAGAAATGAAAAGCTAGAAATTTTTCTTGCCCCTTACGGGAATTGAACCCGGGATACTTGGTGACGAGCGAGCACGCTGACGGTGCCATGGAGGGGTTGAGTTGTACTATATAACAACATGTTTCTTGTTATGATATGTGCACCTGACGACGGCTTCAACATAAAGGCGAAACTTAGTGAAATTCATATCGCAAAATGTATAGTATTTATCCGTAATATGTTCGTAAGTCTTTCATTATTTGTTTGAATTTTGAATTAATATCTCCAAACACTTTTATTCTGTTCTCCATACTTCTCGCTTACACAATCAACTAGGTCAAACAGTTTTATTCGAGTACACACAAAGTAAAGAAAGACGTGGTCATAGATTACTCTTAGTTTATTTTGAAAGGAAGAAATTGCTAAAAATTTATATTTACGAGGCCTAAGTTGTTTTAAAGTTGTAATATCTACGTCTGTTGTTACTGTTCCAGATGGGACCTGTGGTGGAAACTTTGGAAGAATTTCGAAAGCGAGGAACTGAAGAAGAATCGACATAATACTTACGACAATATAACCCTAACAAATGAATACGTTATCCAAAATGAAACCCAAAGTTAAAACATTTAATGAAAAATTTTCAAAAATTAGTTATTTTCTTTAAACTCTAGATATTAATTTACAATATGTACCATGAAAATAAACACACAACAATGCACTTGGGTCTATGTTCCAATCTATCTGTACAAATGAACAGATTTCCTTTTGCAGCTTAATTTTTTTCAAGATAATATGGAGTATTTTACGTCTGTTTTGTTGTATTGATTTAAAATGAGTTTCGTTTTTCTTTATTCGGATTGATTCCTCTTTTACCTATTAAACTTTTTTCCCTTCCCCATCTAACCACATTTAATATAAAGAATATTATGTATGGAGCTGTTGTATTTATATTCTTACAAGCTCAGTACCCGCAGCTTTTCTCGCGTGAATTCTGTAATGTGTCTCATCTTTATTTTTATATTATATCAGTTACCTTTTCATTACGTCATATAGCTCAATGCCTGTGTACTAATAATTAGTGTCATGGTCCTTGTGTACTAATAATCCGCTCATTCAGACACGAATCCATTAGTTCGTTTGTACAAATGCAAACGAGGATGGGTGATAAGATAATTTTTCAAAAAAATATATCAATTACACTTATCTCATCATAAAAAATCATCTCTTTATTATTATGAGCTTTCTTTGATTTTTTACCTTAGTAGTTCCGTTATTAGGTGTTTGTAACCGGAATGTTTTGGAATAGTATGCTTTTGAAGGCGCTGATTACCAATTTCTATGTTGTCTTCTTTGAGAAAGTTAAGTAAATATTAAAAAAAACTCAAAATATTTAAAAAAATTCGTTTTTAAATTGTTTTTTTATTTATTACATTAAAAAAATGCACAGTTATTAAAAATATTTATTTGTAAAAATTAACTAGAATAAATTTACTTTGAGTGCGTTTTGTCAGGCAAATAGTATCCCCGTGAAAACGTGATGAATTTATGTTATCTTTTTTTTTACTTATAAAATGTTTTTACTTGTATCTTTCACTTTTCAGAGAAAATGTTTCATTACATAGACAAGCAAAGAATTTCGACAAATAATTTGCCCGTTACAGTGCGTCGAATTTATATCCAGCAGAATTTGCCATTTCCACACGTTCTAACGGATACACTATTCGAATAACAAAACCCATGCCAAGGAATAGATTACACGAACTTCTTTTGTAATTTCTTGCTGTACCATATATTTTCTTTGAAACATGCTTGTATCCTGCAATTACCAAGGAAACTAACAAAACCTAATTTTTTGTCGTTCTTCGATGATTCTTCTTTTCAGAAATTTTTCAAACTAGAAGAAACAAAAATAGTAATTAGCATCTTGGAATAATGTTAGATTAACGTTTTAGTTACTACCCTAGATTTGCAGACAAAATTTTCCAAAATGTTAAAGTATAAATTCAACGCTCTCTGGCTGGCTAGTAGTTCACCATGAAAAAAGAAAGGAATGAACGTTCTAGGAAATTTTGTCAAGTTTACTTTGGCAAATTAGTATTTTCTTCGTGTAGCGCATAGCTCACACACAATAAATAAAGAAGAAGAAAGGACTCAATTTTATGGAAAATTTTGTTTCTTTTCATATTTCCCGAAATTTGTCGAGAAATTAAAATTGAAATTAGTTATCAGCGCTTTCAAAATAATACAGGAGCAACAAATTAGTATTTCTCCAAATTTGTCCACATAGACTATTTTTAAAACACTGAATATAGTATTGACTTACGAATAAGACAATGGCTGTAAACTCTAATATTGAAACTGAACGGTATGAGAGGTACCATCTGGTAATTTCTAACGCCAAGCACGACAGTTATCCTCGTAGAATTTTAAAATTTAACGAGAGTTTAAATTTTTTTTTTAAACACGTGACTAAATAGAAGAAGGGATTTGTAAATATCGAGAATAATGGGGATATATGTAACATAACACTTTGTTTCATAGTACACAATTTTTTCACCACATTTTTAAAGAACGTCAATAATTAACGGTTCTTCAAATTTTATCTGAATTTTATCAAATCTGTAAACAGAACTAGTCGTTATATAAAAGCTATTGAAAAACTTGCTATATGGAACAACGTAGATATAAAAAGGAGGACCTGGTGGAAAGGGTCGAGAAAAACGTGGATCCTTGCCTAAGCAAAAGTAATTCGTGTATATAAATGCATATAGAAGACTAGAATAAGTTGAATTGAGAAAGAACAAATTCAAAGGGTTCTCATGACCTGAACGTTGGCGAACCCTAGAGCCCCATTAAAAAATACACCAATTTCAACTGACGAGGAAATAAAAATATCCCTATTTTCATAGTGTTATGTTTTTTCTGAAGATTTTAAATGATTTATAGTATGTTCTCCATTGTTGTAAAAATACTGTTTCCATCATTATTACATATGCTTGATTTGTAATCTAGCAAAACTTTTCACTTTGATATTCATAACATCTCGTTTTCTTTAGTAAAATATTATATTCCTATTTTTATATGCACAACACAAGTAGTTTTGTCGATTGCCGAAATGAGTTGCGGAAAGAATCTTCATTGGCGCTCGGCAGTAGACAGTAATTGCGGCCCTTTTCACACCTTATTTTCAAGCTCTGTCAATCTATCGCTTCTAGGGAAAAACTGAAAATTTAAGAAATGTGGAGGATGTTAGAGATTTGGAGGTTAATTTTAGTTGACAATGCGGAAACGCGGTAGGCGGTTGTGGGTTATTCCGTTTACAAGGCACTGACTACAATAGTAATTTCCTTTACCAATAACGTAAAGAACAAGTTTAATTTTCCACTCCTATCCTGCAAATAAAGGATAAAGACGGAAAAATATCATGTGCTCTGAACAAATTTAGGATCATTTTGAACGATTTTATTGGGCGAGAAACAATACTTGAAGTCCCCGTTTCATCAATTTTAGGAAATTCAGAGAACATATATAACATTTTCGCGAATTAAAAAAAAGACATTTCCACTTAAAACTTTAATTTAATTACCTTGTGCGCATGTGATGTTCAGTCAGTGCAAGAAAAAAATTACTTACTTTTCATGCACTTGTGATCATAGTATCAATTTGCAACATTGCACACATATGCTGCTATGATGACAATACAATAATATGGTACCATCGAGCTGTTATGATGCGAGATGGGAGGTCGGCATATTTACTCCTGAGTGGCTCAAAAGTGTCCATTAAATTTGGGTTCGTTTCACTAATCTCAGGAGACTTTTGGTGAAATATCGTTTTTCTTTTTAAATTGAGGTTTAGCGCTCGACAACATCATGGTGATTAGATCCCTTTGTAGAATATCGTGATAAGAATCGTTTGAAGAATCGTTTGAAACTCATCTTCTTTCATCACAACCTAAAATGCGGAGAAAAGTTTTTAAAAAAGTTAAAATTACACTGTTTACGAATTCATAAAAATTTCTCTCTAAAAATATACTTCGTACAGTAAAAGTAACAAAACTATGAACAAGTGAACCCGGACCTCGCACGCACATACATAAGATTTTAATCCCCATATTGCGAACAAATTTTGACGAAATTTTATCATATTATTACAAAAGTAATGAAATTACTTCATATAATATTTTCAAGGCTAAACCAATATGAAATAAACACTAATATTCATTTGAATTAGACACGACATCTTTATTGTAACTTAGAAATAACAAAAGCACATTGAGAGAAAATTAGCTGTACTAAAAAAAATGTGCAACTGCGAATTTATGAAAAATTAAAATTGGCAAAAAATAAGTGGATTGTAAACCTCTTTAAAGTTAAAATGTGTTCATAGTAATGTTTAATACGAAAATAAAATTCAGCATAGAATTCAAATACAAAATTCTATTACTATCTCATAAAAATATTAAAAAAACACCAAATTAATACAACTGTAGTCCAGGCTTTCTTTTCAATCGTCGATGGAAAATGAACCGCGTGTAGAGTATGTTATTTCAACATTAACCCCAGTTTTCCTTCTTTCCCCGGTTAATTGCGAAAATGTTTGTGTGAGCAGCGTACGATCGTAAGATTCTGCTGACACGAGTAAAACGCCCACGTATCCACAACGATAAGAAGAGTATTCGAAAATGGGTTCTTATTTCTAACGTGCTCAAGCCAAATTCTATGTTTGGTTCGGATACGTTATAGATTTTGCGTCTTATAGAATAAACACAAGTCAATGACATGCAGACCATTATTGTTAAGACCTCAAGAGATCTCGATTTATTTTTCGGACATTTATAATACATTCCATACACCTAGGTATAATTGGAGAGGAAAGACCTGAAGAATAAGTGATTAAGAATCAGAGGCAAAATACCTTCTTTCAACTCAAGTCGGTTCATCTCGGTCACCATGATATTTAATTTGTGAAAAATGTTACCCGTCTATTCTTCATTTAATTCACAGTATGAATTGCGAGGTGTGTCATATCATATTTCCTAGCTAATTGCGGTCGGATCATCCTCCCCGAACTAAAACTTAAAATAAAATTTACCAAAACATTTCGATTTAAAAATGTACTTTAGGGACAACTAATGAAACTAGCGGTGTAAAATCATTGCACATTTTTTCTCATTTACGTTTATTCACCTGTACCACAGAGTGACAAAAATATCGTAAAAGAGAGATGTAAACGTAATTTTGTTGTAGACAGAAATTGATGTATTTTGGTATCTGCAGTGCGTTTGCTACCCTCATATGTATTGTATTATTGTCATATCTTTCATTTCAGTTAACGAAAAGTGTAGTCTACGTCCGCTTCGTCCGTTTACACGGCTAAATATCATACAACAACACAGGGCACAGAGCTAGTGACCCTGCGGCGCGGGCGTAACCCAGCTAATGCGTCGGCACACGATCCCTCACCGCACTGCGCGGGTCAGCTGCCTCGGCGCGCAACCGGAGATTAGCTCTCGCACGTCATGTTTTTCGTTTATTTTACTTTAAAGATTTAATACATTTCACTCACATTAATGCGCTTCATGTACATTATCATTTAGCCATATATATGCTAAATATGATTCAAGATTCTTGAAACACCAAACTATTGAGTAAGTATAGCAGACAGAAATTATTTTACTGCGTCTATACCAAACCTTCTAGCGAAATACCGCATATGCGGATGTAATGCAGAATAATTGTGCCAAATAAACTTGTCTTCTAAAAACTTTAATTTAGTGTAGAAAATATTTAAAT